>NW_026510069.1:0-14995 GCF_026875155.1 Cherax quadricarinatus | reverse complement strand
TAAATTCTTCACTCCTGCTATTTCTTTATTTTTATGTCCACTTTTACTCCCCTTTGTTCCTTCTAATGCCTCCTTTAGTTTTTTAATTTATCTTTAATTATTGGCTATTCTATTGTTCACAATTACTCTTTTCTCCTGCTTTTAGTCTTTTAATTTATCTTATAATTATTGGCTATTCTATTGTTCACAATTACTCATTTCTCCTGCTTCTTGCCTTTCTTCCTTGGTGTTCGGACCATTTCTTATATCTTCTCTCAGTGAGCACTTAACTTTCTTTCCTATTCGTCCTCTCATTCTGCACCTCAGTCGACTAACATCAGATCTAACAATCTGCATCCTACTACCCCTTCTGCTCAACCATCTGCTTTAGTGTTCTTCTGATGTCTTATATAATTTCACCTAGAAATGTACATAGCTAAGTTTATAAACTTTGAAGACACCACTGTTGTAAAATTCCATGAAGGTTTCAAGCACGAAAACATTATTTCAATTTTCCCAATTCATTTTCCCTCCCCAGCCTGGGACTTACACAAACCAGAATCAATTGGTCTTTAAGTAAGACTGACTAGTAAATGTGTAAGATTTTTAAACCTTGAGAAAATAACATACAATAATTTGGAGCGTTAATAGGTGTTATTAGGCAGTAAATATATTTAACCTAAGATAGGCCACAAAATAAAAAAATATAATTTATACATCATCAGGTTAGACATTTTTCACAGAGTCGAACCTCATTTTTGCTTCATTAAAACTGACAAATTAAAACTTACACAATTTAATATCACGACAAAACATCCTTTGAGGAAAACTTATCAACACTAAATGTTTAAAGACCAGAAGATGAAGTCTTCAATTATTGCACTAAATTGATGCCGTTCGCATTTCTTTTATTTTAATAATGGCAAAGTGCTAAATCTGTAGGGGTCACGTATCGCTTGTGTAGTGGGAGGCATTCAGATCTGATCCAAGGAAAAGGAGGATGAGTCGAATTCCTTACTATACCATTTCGAGATTGAAAGTGAGAAAATAGCATCTACACACTCCACCTAAATTACTAAATTACCTAAATTACTGGGAAAGCCTTCAAGTCTTGAACATGTACTCACTGGAGAGGAGGAGAGAGAGTTACATGATAATATATACCTGGAAAGTACTCGAGGGCTTGGTCCCAAATCTTACACTGCCATAACCACATACTGGAATGAGAGGTATGGGAGGAAGTGTAAAATAAACCCAGTGAGGAGAAGGGGGTGCGTGGGCACAATAATGGAACACTGTATAAACATCCGGGATCCTAGACTACCAGAAGATATAAGAAACACGGCTGGAATAAGTGTAGAAATCTTCATGAGGAAACTGGGCAAGTATCTTCGCCAGGTGCCAGATCAACCAGGCTGTGATGGATATGTGGGGCAGCGGGCCTCCAGCAGCAACAGCCTGGTTGACTAGGCAAGCACAGAAGAACCTGGCCCATAGCCGGGCTCCGACAGTAATGAAACTCTCGAAACTCTTTAAAGGTAATTCAAAAGTATATCAATTAACAACACCAACCTTCTACGTATAATACACCAGTGTAGAAATTCTGAAGCCGACCAGAGGCTTTCTGACGTTATCTCATTTAAACCAATTTCGGGAATGGTCTACATAAGTGAGCAGAGATCCCCCACACTTGTCACCTGTTCCACGAACATTCACCAAGCCGTCGTTGGTGGAATATATTGTAAGACGACTGTGTCACTACAATAAGATAACTGTGTTAAAGTAACACATACTTAGACACAGAACCCATATATCACCAGGACTCACAGTTAAATCAAAATATTAACCGCGGCAAAATTCCTCAGATAAAAACTGGATTAGACGAACTAAAAGTGAGTTCAAAGTTACCTTAGTTACTATCAAAACTTTTTTTAAATTATAATGTCATTAGGGTTTAGAATTTACATGGCAAAGAAAATTACTGATTACCCCCCTTTTTCATGTGTTTTTTACAGGAATTTTTTTTTTCCCTGAAACAATTTTCAATGTTAAATGTTGAGTGTGAAAATATTCTCATGTTGAAAGTAGGCCCAAATTTTTCCTGGTTTTTAAAAAGGTGTTTAAAATAAAATTGTTTTATTGATTAACAAAATTAATTTTTGGCATCAGTCAAGTCAAGAAAGAATGTCGAGCGGGGAAGCTTTTTACCCATAGTAAGGGCGTGGGAAAAGCCCCCAAAAGCCCCCAAAACTTGAAGCCCCCCAAAAGCCCTGCCCAAAAGTGACCGGATCTGTTTCAGGCTCAGCGGAGCTTCAGCGCTTCTCTTTCCTCGGTACCCGAATCCACATATCCTCCTCTGAAGTCCAAAACCCCCTCAAAAGTCCCCGAAGCCTCCCCCAAATCCGCGTTTGGGCCCAAAGTGACCGGGTCAGTTCAGCTCAGCTACACCTCTGGATCAGCTTCACATTCTTTTTCCTCGGTTCCAAACCCACCTATCCTCATCTGAACCCCCAAAAAACCCCCAAAAGCCCCCACCAAATCCGCGTGACCAAAGTGGGGGGATCGCTTCAGGCTACTGGGCCCTCGGGATCACTTCAGCACTTCTCTTTCCTCGGTACCCAAAAGCCCCCTTCCTTTTAAAGCCTCCAAACCCTCCCCCCAAACCCTCCACCAAATCCGCGATGCCCAAAGGACCGGGATCGTTCAGGCCAGCTAAGCCTCTGGTCAGTTTCACGCTTCTCTTTCCTCGGTATCCAAAGCCACCTTTTCCCCCTCTAAAGCCTCCAAAACCTCCTCCGAAGCCTCCACCAAATCCGCGATGCCAAAGTGAGGGGGTCTGTTAGGCTCGCGGAGCTTCACGTTCTTTTTCCTCGGTACCCGAATCCCCCATATCCCCCTCTAAAGCCCCCCAAAAACCCTCCAAGCCCCCGAAGCCCCCCCAAACCCCGCGATGCCCCAAAGTGACCGGGGAACAGCTTCAGGCTCGCTGGCCTCTGGATCAGCTTCAGCGCTTCTTTTTCCTGGGTACCCAAAAGCCACCATTCCCCCCCTAAAGCCCCAAAAGCCACAAAGCCTCCACCAAATCCTCGATGACCAAGTGCCCACTCAGCATCTGGAGCAGGAGAGGCTTGTTGCCCCGCAAAGGGGCACCGGACGGCAGCAAAGACCTGGTGGATAAACTTTATATTATTTTTAATTACTGGTAAAAAGAGACATTGTTTTAATTTTCTGTGTAAAGTTATTGTTCTTTAAAATATTTTTTTTAAGGCACAATACTTTAAAAATTTAATTTTTAATTGTTAAAAAATTAACTATGTAGTTATTGAAATTTTAAAGGTTTTCTTGAGTACCTCATAAATACTAGGTATTCGGGGGTCGTCCTCTTTTATGAAGAGGATGCTTAATATGCTTAAAATTGATAAATATATATGTGATAAAAATATGGCAACAAATAAAAGTTTTTGAAAATCTAGATAAAATAGCAAGAGTAACAACCAGAGTCTTCAGGGTTGTGGAGGATCTTGAGTCGATGTGCAAGCTAGGGTGAGCCTCCTTTATCCCCTCCCAACCCGCCCAGGTAGTATTACCAGTCATTTTTTTCCAAGATTAAAAAAGAAAGAAAAGATTTCGTTCGGTTTTTAATCCCGGAGGGTTGCCACCCAGGTAACCCAAAAAAGTCAGTGCGTCTGAGGATGTTAACTTTTTTCCCTTGGGGGGTCTTAAATCTTGTCCCCCGGGTGCGCCCCCACCCCCTCCTAACCCCCAGGTCCCTTTTGCGCTAGGGAACAGGACAAAAGTGAAAGGGAAACGTGGGAATTTCCCCCCCCGGGGGAATCGAACCCGGGGCCCCCCGTGTGTAAAGGGGGAGCTTTAGCCCCCAGACCACGGGCCCCAAAAGAACGACCCACATTTTTGTTCTGTTCGTTTTCCACTGGGAATTCCCATTTTTTGATGTAGTGATAACCATTTTTTAAATTTTGTGTTGATACATTTTGAGTACTTTCTGATATGCTGTAAAAAGATTTTTAAAAAAAACCACATGAAGACAGCGGGGGTCGAATCTCAGCTCCAGGTACACCTCAACTTGTGCTTGCTAGTTTTTAACATCCCTTCCTTGGGGGCTCTGTCCATTTGCTCCAAAAACTATGTAGGAGTTTGCTTCCACATCCTAAAGTCATTAATTTCCCTGTACCACCTCAAGCAAAATTTATTTTTCCCTGTATCCCATTGGCACTTCGTGTTTTTAATTTCCCCAATTGTGATTCCTTTACGTTTTTTCGCCTTTCAAGAGTCAATCTTTTCTATCCTTAAATTCCAATGGTATTTTGTAGTTGTTATCATTTTTTTGTTCTTTTTCCTGTAAAATTCTCTACTTTTTTTATTTTAGCTGACGTCTGGGGCTCTTGTTCTTAACCCTGGGACTGTCTCGATGTATGTCTAGCCTTTGTCCAGTTTTTGTTTTTAATGGCAGTGGGTACCATTTTGGTTTTGGGATAATCAAAGACGGGCCTGAAAAATAAAAGGGCGTGAAAGTCTGAAAGCCTTGGGTTTATATTTCGGGTATGGTACAAAACCCTGTGCACCGCGGGTTGCCTAGACCTACTGATTTCACTGCGCAAACCACGTACTCACTTTTTTGGGTTCGGGGTCATTTCACAGCCCCTCGACACAACTTTTTCGCTAGTGGAATTTTCCCTCTCCCCCTTTGCTCCAAGACCTTATCGTCCCTCTCCCAAAAGCTGCCTTTATTATTTCACTATTACAGACGAATTATGGACCAGAAAGCCTTTTTTGACTTCCTTTTGGTAAAGACCCGCTGGGCAGCCAAAACAATGGGTGTAAAAAATAAAAAAAAACTAAGGGCCGCCTCACTATATAATAATAAAAATAATAATAATAATAAAAATAAAAATAATAAATAATAAAATAATATAAAAAATAATAATAATAATTAAAACCTATTTTACAGCCCATTGTTTTAAATTCCTGAAGGTACTCATAGATTTTTCAAAGGGCGCCCTTCGTGCAGGGTATTCGGTTTTGTGAGCCTGTAGGATGAAAATTTATATAGCTCATTGTCACTGGCTGATCTTTTTCTCTGTTTTTCCTTTTTGTTTTTAACCATTAAAAACTTGTTATTAAAAAAGATTGTATAATCATTCAGAAAGTCTGGTTGACGCCGTTTTGTTCGGAAATGGAGAAAGTTTTGTGTTACGAAAGTAAATTTTAAAATATAAACATCTTAAAATATTACTGAAATATAATTTAAACGAATAAAAAAATAATAACTTAAATTCACTGATAAGACATAACTAAAAAAATGGTTCTTGAAGCAATCATAAGCAACCATAGTATGGTTAACAATGTCTATCTTCGAGCAAAAAAGGTTACCGTAATCTAGATTTCGTAATTAGGAATTTTTACGCAAAAATCAGAAGAATTTAAAAGGAAAAGTCAGGCCACTTTCCTATTCTGTCCGGGTTTTGGGGCCAAGTACATAGCAAGAGGCTGGAAGGATCGACAAAGAGTAGCAGTTTTTAGAAAGAAGTATGTGGGCTTTTATTTAAGTGAGGGGTTTGGTTTTAAGTTCTTCGTGAAAAAAGAGACTGAAAACAGAAGAGAGTTATGATGCCCGTGCATCGCAAGGTCAACCACTTGTTTTTGTTCAGGGTTTTCCGGGGGTTTCTGAGCAGCAGCGCCCCAAACGTTTGACAATTCTTCTTCTGGCCCCACTTCATTTCCAGAGGGATCCCCGTGCTAACGCGGCTACATTACCCCGGGTGTGCTCTGGCTATCATCCCCGCAGTAAAAACCGTGATATTTGGTAGTAGGAAAGAGAGATTTGGAGGGGGAGAAAAAGTTGGAGGGAGGGGCAATAAAAGGTAAGAGGTAGGAAGGGAGGTGAAAGGAGAAAATGTTGGGGTACAGAGATAGGGGGATTTAGAGGGGGGGGTGAAATCTGGACGGATTAGGGGGGGTAAGAGGGGGGAGGGGAGAAATAAGAAAAAACAGAGAGTTATTGCAGAACTATTGGGCTATTTTGCACTCATTCCCCCCATTTGTGGAGGGTAACCATGGATATGGAACCAAAAACCTAGAAATTTGGATACAAAAAAGGGGTTAACAGAGTACTAGGGGTATATTTCTAAAAAAATTTTGTGAAAATTGTTATTATTTTTAAAAAAAGTCTGAAAATTTATTTTGATTTAAAAGATACCTTAACAATCCAGTTTTTATCTTTCTTTTTATTCCTCAATAAGCGGAACTGAATAAAAAGCGTTCAAGAAATAACCTTTAAAATCGCCAAAACATATTTCGTATTTATTTGAAATCGTGGGTGTCGTATAATCAAACTGCAGATATATCAAACTAAGCCTAAAAAAAAATACCCCGGCCCGGGGTTAACCCCCGGTCATGAGTCTCAAAATCCCCCTTTCGCGTTAGCCACTAACCCGCTAGCCCAATAAGATTCATCCAAATGGTATTTTTCCCCCCATAGGAAGGTTAGCACGCCCCCTCTGTACCACAATGCAAGTTTTTACGACGAATCTCCACTGCGTGGCCGTGAGAACCTAGCTCAACCCTTCCGCCGTCAACATGACTCAAGAAAACTTAATAAAGTTGCAATAAAACTACCCCCGGCCGGATTGAACCCGCGGTATATCTCAAATCCGCCCGTCGCGTTAGCCCTGACCAGTAGCCCAATAAGATTACAACTAGGTATTTTTAACAAAAGGATGAATTTATTGTGGCTAGCTTGGGGTTTGTGGCTAAAGCGACGGGTGATTTTGAGACTTATGACCGCGGGGGCAATCCCGGCAGGGGGTTGGGTTTATTTGCAATCGGTCATTACGATTTCTTGAGTATGTTGACGGCAGTGAAGGGACTTGAGCTAGAGTTGTCACGGCCACGCTAGCTGGAATTGTCTGTAAAAAATTTTTATTGTGGGCACAGAGGTGCCCGTGCTAACCTCCTATGGTGTAGAAATATACCTAGTTGGGGGAAACTTATTGTGGGTAGCTGGTCTAGGGCTAACGCGACGGGCGGAGTTTTTTAGACTCTTGACCGCGGAGTCAATCCGGCCGGGGGGAGGTTTTTTTTGCAATCGTGTATTACGATTTCTTGAGTCAAATAAGCCCAGGGCTGCTTTCTACAGTTTATCACTTGTTTTCAACAGCCCGTAAAAGCGTTACCTACGTTCATGTTTCTTGTGAATTTGTATTAACCAAGTTTTTTAAAAATCCCTTCCAAACACATTTAGATAAATATTAACCATACCCCGGACGGAGATGAATCGCGATCAGAGGGCATAAACTTCAGACCCACGCATACCACTCTCTAAAACCCGGGGGGTTTTCCCCGGCAGTGGTATGGTTTTTTTTGCAAAAACGGTCATTCGGTTTTGTGAGTCAATTAAATTTTTTCTGTAAATTCTTAATATTTTTAATACTTGATGCAAAACTATCCCCTTTCTTTTCCTTCAAAAAATTTTGTTTGCCTAATTTATCACTTTATGTGAAGGGGTAATTCATTGCTGAAAAAATACATAATAATTATACTTTTAAGCTTCTTCCTGATTTGTTTTACTCATACCGGGTTCTCGATGAGAAGAGGTTAAGATTAAAAGGCGGCTCATTGTGTGCAAGAATTAAAAAAATACCCGAATTCGTGATGTGTTTTTAAATGCAAAATCGTTTCTTTAAGGTGTTATTCAAGAAAGAAACCTCTTCGTACTTTTTAATGACTGTTTTTCCAAAAATGTGCGCCACATAGTTCAGATTCATCTGAAATGTAAAATTCCCCGCCCCATCTTTAATGTGGGGGGTTTGGAGGTAGATTAAACTAGATGCTGGGAGAAGGGGGGGAGGGGGGTTCTTTGGTTAAAAATCGTAAAGAAGATAGAGAGAGGGGAAAAGGGGGAGAGAGGAGAGAGAGAGAGAGAAAAAAAAAGAGAGAAGACGGGAGGAGGACGTGGAGGAGGAAACATCTCAGCCGTTCACCCTCCCCTAACACTGTTCGCGGCAGAAATCGAGGACAAATCGCGAAAAACCCGGGGGTAACAAAAACCTAGTCCACCCCCCGGCACCTAGGCTGTCCCTTCGCTGTCCCCGGGAAGGGGCACTCTCCCAAACAACTGCCCGAATTTCCCAGGTGAAATTATGTACAAGAAAGGACAAAAGGAGGACATTTGTCAAGAAAAGGAACTTGACAACAGGGCCATGTTTGAGACCTTTTCTCGAAAACCAGCAGGATCTCTAAATTGGGTAAACCTTCACACGACCCACTTGCTCTCCTACCCCAGCCACGGGGGATTGGGCCTTATAAAGCCAGATTACATCCCTGCGCTGCCTATACCCTACCCCCTTCAAGGGAGGCACCTTACTTTCCCTTACACCCACCCCCTCAAGCTGACCCTTCATCATAGGAGCCGTCACAGCTCCTGTGGGCCAACTTAGAGGTTTCATTACTAATGTTGGAGAGCTCACACATTTTTGGAAAAACCGACGTCCCGACATGATAGCTGTTTTTTGAAACATTTTTGGTGACGGGACTCCAAAAAATTTTGCAAGAATTGCTGGCTACACCTAGGTGAAAAAAGGACAGGAAAGGGCAAGGAGGGGGTGTTGCTGTGTGCTTCTCAAAAAGTGTTCACCCCCACACATAGATTTTGCCCCCCCAACTCTTGAAATGGTTTTTCAAGCTCTGTATAAACACTGTCCTCTGTACTGCATGTGCAATGTCAGACCTCAGTGGCAACACGAGACCTATCAATTTTCCTAATGGAAAATTTTGCCCCCTTTCTGCTACAACACAATTGCAACTATTAAATTTTTGGGTGACTAAAACCAGAAACTTTACAAAAGGACTTTGAGCCCTTTCTTGCAGTTTTTTGCATGAAAAACTTTGTGATTTCCTACTTATCTCTGGTCCCCCCTTGACCCATAGTGAGTGATCTGGCGAAGGCTAGTCCTTGTAAACCCCTCAGCTACGTTGGATCGTCTGACCCAAGGGTTTTACCACATTTAAGATCCAAAAGAACGAGGTGAGAGCCCCAAAACCACAACCTGCTATGGGAAAGAGGGAAATTGGCCGCCTTTGCTCTGACCCCACCCCCGATGGAATGCTTTCCCCGGGGGGATGTTGACAACAAGTAAAAACCTTCACTGGAACATCCTTAATCTGCAACAAGAACACATTCCTAAACGGCAATTTGGACAAAGCCTACAGATCAGCCTTGGTTTGGCTTTGTTGTAAAAGGGTGACCAAGTACAAGCATGGCGAAGGTTAAGAGACACCCTACCCCCTATAACGGGAACTTGCACATGCAAGCCGTGGGCATAGGGTGATGTCAAAAGTGGGCCTTGCTAAATGGGAGGTGGACACTAAAAGAAAGTTGCACAGGTGGGGTAGGCCCCAAAAAACCTGGTGGCCCTGGTCAAGGAAGACAGGTTATCTCCCTGAGAACTTATTTCATCTAAACGACAGAGGGGCCCCACCCTTTTAGTAGTCAAGAGAAGGCGGAATCTTTGGAACACTTTGCTACCAAAACCCAAGTTCCTACCCAGCAGGGACCCTCGGCTAGCTGCAAGAACTGTTCAAAACTTCAGGGGTGAAATAAGGCAGGGGGAGGTGCATTTCCCTTAAAACACTTGACAAGAAAGGCTGGGGCCCAGACAAGTTGACCCCAAAGAGTTGAGAAGTGTGCAGCCCAGCTAGAGCACCTTAACTCGTTTTTCAGCATGCCTAGACAGTGAAATGGCCCCTCCAGGAAAGAGGCAAATTTTTCCCCCTTTCACAAAAAGAAGAGCAGAGCAGAAATCACAAATACAGACCAGTGTCATCCGTCAATCACGGTAAATCTTGGACAATAATTCAAGAAAAATGACGATTTTTTTGACTACCACTCCTACTTTGTGATCGTCAATATGGCTTTAGGGGAAAGGGTTTCTCTGCTGTGATCTTTGTAAACCTCTCCACTAAGTGGCACCAGTCACTGGTGAAACCCAAAATCGCTGTGTGGTAGCACTGGACCTTGCTGGCGCTTTTGACGGGGGTGGCACCAGGGGCCCCCTTAGCAAAACTTCAAGCACTGGAATTGCAGGCTCTACGCTATGTCTCCTCGTGTTACCTTCATGGGAGATCTCAAGTGTAGTCCTCAATGGAAAAGATTTAGCAAGGCATCTATTGGGGGAAGCGTTTCCCCAAGGAAGCGTGCTGGGTTTCCACTTTATGGAATGTTCTTCAAAGCCTTTTTTCATCTCATCCAGAATCACAGATTGCAGACGACTGAAAATGACTTCACTTTTCCAAGAGAAGAAATCCGCTGCTCTAAACTACATCAATCACCAGCTGAGAGCTATATCAGCTTGGGGAAAAAGATGGCAAGTAACATTTGCACCCGAGAAAAGCAAATGAGATCGTCTCTAGGCACCATGATGGTTAAGTGGTAGTAGTAAAGGTGAATGGGATGATTTTGGCACCTGGAGAAAAGTTGATATCCTTGGGGGGGAAATTTTACTCCAAACTAACCCTGAAAACCATGTTGTAAATCTTGCAAACAAGGCAGCCAGGGGAAACTTACAGCACTTTCCCATCTCGCATCTGCTTGAAGTAGGGGTTGCAAAATCCGTTTGAGGCCAAGTATGTCACACCCTTTAGTTGCCCATTTTTTGGGTTTTCCGCCCCCCCCCCCTCATCGCGACTGCTTGACAGGTAGAGAACAGGGCAAGACGTTCATCTCTCGCCTGGACCATCGGATAGATCTTCTTTTTAGGGCCTTAAAATGGGGGTTGGGTGGCCTTATGTTTTGTACAAAGGCCCAAAATTGTCAAAATTTTACACTTGGTCCACTTCGAGGACAGGTGAAACAAACTTTTATGCCCAAGACGGGCGAAAGCAGCAAATTCATTTGGCGTACCCTTTCCCCGAACATCACTCCCTCTGAGATCTAATACCAGGGGGACCAGTATGGGAAAAATTCGTACGCATAAGATGTCAACGAGATAAAGTCAGTTATAAATGAAAATGTGGCCCAAGAGGCTCCACTTTATCCCGTCCCATACTTGTATGTCTCATAACAATAAAAATCTTTCAAATGAGGGTGTAGGTAACGTTTAGTTTCCCAAAAAGTTAGGAATCCTTAACCTGTAATATAGCTGCAATAAAGTGGGGTCCCTTTCCTTGTCAAACCCCGTGTAAAAAAAAAAAAAAAAAAAAAAAAAAAAAAAAAAAAGATAGCTGTATTTAACGAAAAGGAATTATAAGAGGTCAAAAAATTTCTTTATGGAGTTTTTTAGATATCCTCAATATGGGGTACTTAGTTCACTGAAAAAAAAAAAATCTCCTAGAGGCTTCCATGTATTAACTCGAGAATATTTTCATCTGATCAGTGAAGAGTAAACACTTATCTTCTTAATTTGGGAAAAAAAAAAAAAAACATGAGAGAAGAAGCAGCATCAACAACTTGTAACTATATTTCAAGACTTCTGCGCCCAGCATTCGTTGGTGTGGAGTCTCTCTCTCGCCTGAGTATAATAAATAATAATAATAATAATAATAATAATAATATTAATAAAAATATTTATTTATTTACTACAAGTACATGTAAAAGGGTTTATACAGACCTTTAGCGGGACTCAGTGACACATTACTATATAGAAAGTCTTTGTTATGCTGAGCATTTCGAGAAAATTAAGTCAGTTTTGTCCAGGATGCGACCCACACCAGTCGACTAACTCCCAGGTCCCTTTTTTTACTGAGGGGTGAACATAGAAAACCCGGTGTATGGAACACACCCAATGTTTTTACCCTCGCCGGGAATCGAACCGGCCCCTCGCCGTGCGAAGCGAGAGCTTTAGCCACCAGGCCATGAAGCACCGTGGTGATAAAATTTCCCCCGTTCTCTCTGGAACGCTTGTCCTTGTCTATTTTGCCTGCGGGCGCTTTTTCAGGAACATCTGGTCACCAGCTTACTTTCACCCTGATCAATTTTTCCGTTCTGCAGGTATTCTCTAACGGTTTTTTGGGGGGAAGCCGGTTACTGAACTCAGGTATGGAGTGTGGGCGTCTTGCTTTGTTGGGGCTTGGCAAGAGGGTCCATCGGATGTAATTGGAAACTTCAAGCTTCTGTTTCTATTTACAAATGACCTGTCATTCTTTTTCTTTCATCGCCCAGGTTTGGGCAACAAATCTTCCCCTAACATCGGCAAGTCGGGCTCGTAAATTGTCAGTGGCCCTGATAAACCCAACAAATAACAACAACTATATTTCAAAATGTTTGGACTGCAAGGCACTGAACAGGCAAGTAAAGTAATTCCCTGATTAGCCGGGTGTGGTTCGTACGTCGGTTTGCGTGCAGACAACAGCAATACCCTGGTTGTCAGGGGCAGATCCACCGAGACCTGGTCACAGCCCGGGGCCCCGCGGGGTGTTGATCCCCGAACCCCTCCTAGGTATATCCAGGTGCTAACCAGAAACATTACGTCGTTAAATAAACCCTAGCCCCTTGTATTTGCACGCTACTGCAACAGTGCAAATTAACGGCATTAGTAATGCAGGTAAATATTAGCGCTGAAGATTTAAAGATAATCATTACAAGTTTCACAAAACTTCACATTACAACAAAATATTCTAGTTTCTTCACTAAAAATGGCAATTAGTACATACATAGTCGATACCCAAAATCAGTACTTTACTAAGACTAAGTAATTTTGAAGCTAAACTGATGAAACAATTGTCCTAAATAATCCAGCACATTAAGCCTGAAGCTGCTCATACATTGCATCACGGTTATCAGACTAAAGGGGATGAAAAATATGGGCATTATTTTAATTTTCCCAGTTCGTTTTCTTTCCCTGTCTCTAAAAACATATGGGACCTACAAAATTTCAGAACCAACCCAAACTTTACTCTAAGTACGATTGACTAGGTTTGACAGGACTTTAGTTTCACTAAGTAACGCACAATGGTCTTGAGGGTCACAGACTGAACAGGCAGGGAAAAAAGCCTATTATATATCTTTAACCTAAGTTAGCCCAACAAAGTCAAACAATGATATTTATTTTATGATCAAAGATCAGGATAAATATTTCCAGTTACTTAACAGAAACCAGTTTCATTAATAAAACTGACACATTAAAAACACACACAATTAAAAATGAGGAGAAAGTTTCCGTTGAGGAAAATACATTAATAATTACTGCACAGAATCCAACAAAATTTATACCTAAACAAAAAATACCCAAATAACGATACATTCATTTTATTATCCGCCATTGAGATTGATAACGATCACAATTGTTTTTTTTCTAATTTTAAAACAAGCGCTAAACCCGTAGAGGACACGTAGTGTTTGTGGAATGAGAGGCATTTATATTTGATCCAAGAAAGAGAGGATAAGTCGACTTCCTTGCATCAAGAGCCTGTGACTAGCATCAAGGCAGCCCCCTCCCCCTTTCAAAAAACTTAATCCACTTAAGTCATGAAAATTTACTATACTATATTGAGACTAAAAGCGAGAAAATAGCATCCCAACACTCTCCATTAACACCAACCTTCTAGTATGTACACCATTGCTGAGATTCTGAAGCCGATCAGAAAAGGCTTTCTGAAGTTATTCATGGAAACCAGTTCGGGAAGGTCTACATAATATTGAACAGAGATCACCCCCATTATCACTTCCTTCACGAACATTTACCAAGTAATAGGTAATTATAGTGAAAATTTGAAGCCGCCATTGGTCGAATTTTGTTAGACGACTGTTTTCACTTAAAAAAGAGAACAGTGTTAAGGTGACACAAAAACCTTATGTGTCCAGGACTCATTGTTAAGTCTAAAAAATGGCTTATAGTTACCTTAGTTGTATCATAATTATTTTTTAAATTATTTGTCATTAGGGTTTAGAAATTTCACAAAGGCAATGAAAGATTACTCGTCAATTTTTTTTGTGTTGTTATGTGTAAAATTTTTTACTAAGAACGAATTTTCTAAAGTTAAAAATGTGTTTGGAAATATTTTTCATGTTGAAGTTGGCCAAATTTCGCTTTGGATAATAGAAAGAAATATTTAAAACATAATAATTGCTTTATTGCATTAACAAAATTACATTTTATAGCGTCGTCCCTAGTCAAGAAAGAGTGTCGAGCGAGGAAGCAGTTTTTCATCCATAGTAAGGGCGTCGGAAGCCTCCAAAGCCTCCAAAACTACCGAAGCCTCAAAGCCCCATGACAAAGTGACCGGGATTTTGCTTCAGGCTCAGCGAGAGCTTCAAACGCTTCTCTTTCCTCGGTGCCCGAATCCACCATATCCTCCTCTGAAGCCTCCGAAACCTCCAAAGCCACCGAGCCTCCACCAAAACCGCGATGACCAAAGTGACCGGGATCAGCTTCAGGCTCAGCTGAGCCTTGGATCAGCTTCAGCGCTTTTCTTTCCTCGGTATCGAAAGCCACCATATCCTCCCCCGAAGCCTCCAAAGCCACCCAAGCCTCCACCAAAACCTCGATGACCAAAGTGACCAGGCTCAGCATCTGGAAGCAGGAGCAGCGCTTGTTGCCACCAAGCAGAAGGCAGCCAGGACGGCAGCAAAGACCTGGTGGATCAAACACATTTTTATTATTTAAATTTCTGTCGTGCAAAAAATGATCATTGTTTTAAATACTGTTTTAAAGTTATTGTTCTTTACAAATAGTTTTTTATAAGCACAATACATTAACAATGTAAGTTTTTACATCTGGTTAAGAATATTAACTTATATTGTTAGTTGTAAATTTAAGTGTGCTTGACGTATCCTTATAATACTGAGGTATTTGATGGGTCGTCCTCATTTTATGAAGAGAGATGCTTAATATGCTTGAGAAATTAGATAAAAAATATATGTGAGTAAAAATATATGGCGACAAATATAAAATTTTTTGAGAATACTAGTATAAAATAGCAAGATGTAACTACCAAATTTAGGGGGGTGGGGATCTCTGGGTCGACTGTGTCAAGCTGAGGGGGATGCCCCTTATATACCCCA
>NW_026510068.1:0-40287 GCF_026875155.1 Cherax quadricarinatus | reverse complement strand
TTCAATGTGTTCCTTATCTCTTTCCAGTTGAGTTGTTCTTCCTCTTGAGTGTATTTTCTCTTTAGACATTTTTTTTATTACTTCTGCAGAATTCGTTGCAATCTCTTTTATTTAAATTTTACCATTTTGTATCATTTTTATTATTCATTATTTTTTGCCTTATTTGAAACTCCATACAATTATTTGCATTATGTCTCACATACCGTCAAGTGATACTTTTGTGAATGGCGGACACTCGGGACCTCTCAGACAGTGGTGCTGTCATCAGTCTTCACAGTTCTTTGCGACTGACAGACCGACCCAGACACCGAGTACTATTGTTATACTCGTGATTCCTTGATGCGTTACCTTTTCAATGGCATTGTTAATAGTTCATTGGAAGCATGATTTACTGACATTGTTCTCGTGTTAATGCTCTAGTTGACGAGTCCTCCTTGCAGAGGAAAGTTTATAGACTTGCTAAGCAGCTCATCATCGGTCCCCTCGTGTGATCACGTTGGTGATCTCCTTGAAATGCGAGACTTCAGGAATCTTATAAGTGGCCACAATATGAGGAACTGATTCGTTCTTTCCTTGTACCAGTGAAAACAGCTGATCCATACGTCGTTCCTAGGGAACTAGTGAATGCTACACCCATGACTAATGAATCGTTGAGTGCATTTGCTGTTAGATTAGACAAACTTTTATCGTCATTTATCAATGGCTGTCAGTTCTAAGTTTTGTTCCTGTCGAGATTAAACCCATCCCCAGCATCGTTTGCTAAAATAGCAGCTTTTGGAGCAATCAAAGAACTAATTCCGCCTGCTTCCGTGTGTGCTTGAGGCTAATCCTCCAACTGTGACGATGGAACCACTTACAGCCCTAAATCTTGTACGTTCCTTGTGCCCCGAGGGTACTTTCCCATGTATCAAAAGTAATTTTCACACCTTTGCCTCAGTCTGCACCACCTCTTGTTTGTCTGCCACAGCGAAAATTCGTAGTCGTCAACCATCGCAGCGATCACCAGGACCAGTGTACAGGAGTCATTATAAACCTCGTATAGTATTCATAGTACATTCAGTAACCATAGTCAGCGGACTTGTTACCAACTGTGGTTTCCGTGGCCATATTGCAATTAATTGTCTGATATTCGCTCTAAGAGGCCGTCGTACTGATGATGAGTACAAGTCAGATGTTCCCTACTGTTATTATCATAGAATAAATGGAAATGACATCTAATCATTTCTGAGTGACATGCTCTCTACATCCCTTCGTACTCTAGATCTTTCCGTGGCCCGTTCCAACCACAGAACGTTGAGGGAAACTGAAGCTTGGTTCTCAAAACTAACAGACCAGGCTATTCATTTCCAATTCGGGGGAATTCGAGCGCCCTAGTCAAAGGGTCCATGGTGGACAGTAGGTGATAATGAGTACGCCATCCGGTCTCAATTCCTTTTGATGCCTTAAGCAGTCTCGAGAAGACAATCCTGTGGATGTTGCTTCACACGTTTCTGACGTAGATGTTTTTGGGATGAAGCGGAGCAAATCTTTTCTGATGACATCCTCTTTTGGTTTGCAATTACTTCAATGCACCATAGGCCCTGTAGTGCAAGCATCTGTTCATAATGCGCCCGTTCATTTGTTCATGGAACTCTGGTGCACTAGTCAATATTATAGTGGTCTAGTTGTTTAGGGTTTGAGTTACGACTTGTCCTTCTCGTAGAACACGACTCATGTGTCCTCCCTTATGGAGTTGCTGGTTCTCACATGCGTGTCCGAGGTCGGACTTTCCCTAACCTTTTCTATCCAAGGGTAGAGGACTTCATGCTTCCTTTCCTTGTTGTCGACCAGATTACTTTCCCTGGGAACTTCTACTGGATTGCTTCCATGCGAGATTACGCCATTGTGCTCGACCCTTATACGATGGATACCCAAATTGATGGACTTGATCGTACCATTTTGGGGTTACCAGCTTGGATCCGAGATCTGCCATACTGACTGCCAGACGTTTTTACGACGTTCGGATATTAAGTCTTACAGGCCAGTGCATTTTTCCAGTAGCGTACCCAAGAGGTCAGGCATGTGATCCTGTCACTCCTGTCTGTGTTCCTGCAACTTCTAGGCTTGCAGATAGATGTCAGTTACCTCAAGTGTCTGAGGACGCTCTGACTACCTTGAGTGCTGAGCTATCCCTGCATATGTATGCTCGTTCAAGTAGGTAGTTTTCTCAGGGACGGCCTTTTGTTGGAAAACGGATTATACCTTCAACTTGTAAGGGACATCTCTTGTTGATGTCAATGCCGTTCAGAAGACGTTTTCTGTTGCGGCTAGAGCCTACTAGAGTTGTCTGTTGTTGTTTCCTTGTGTTCCAGATGGTGAACGTCCTAGTTGGACGCGATTCTTGCAATAAAAGGTCTTTTGTTGAAACCATCCTTAATGTTGTAAGAGATAGTAAGATTCATTCTTCTAGCTAAACACTTCTGGTCACAGTGTTCGTCTCAGAGGCAAATATCAATCTTGGTTGACATTGCCACGATCCTTACCCTGTCCAGTAGAGGATGAGTTGTAATGACCAGTGGGGCCAGTGCTATTTCTACCGGGGAGACCTCATCCACCTTCACCGGATCAATCTGTTCCCACCAGTGAGGGAGAAAGATTTAGGCTCCAGACTTCCCAGGATGAAGTAAGGTTTGTTGTACTCTGTTGAACAAAACGTCGTAAGCCATGCTTTACCAGGTAGAAGAGGGGTATAACGAACTTATTGTCCAATCGTATTCCACTTGAACCTGGTACTAGACCTATCTATATACCTGCGTACAGAATGACTCATTCACGAGTTGCTGTCGCAGAAGAATTGATCAATCAAATGCTTGATGATGGAGTTATTGCAAATAGCAATTCACCTTGGAATGCGCCCTTGATCCTAGTGCCTAAGAAGGATAGTACTTGGCGCCCAGTGATTGACTTTAGGAAGTTAAATCACTTCCTGTACTGGGTGATTACGTATCATCGGAGATAACAAAGTCTTTTCAACCCTGGACTTGTTACAAGGGTTTTGGCAAGTCCCTATTCACGAGGACAGCCAAGAGCTAACTGCATTCTTCACTCCTACAGGTCATTATCACTTCCTCCATAAGGCATTTGGATTACGATTCTCCCCTATCAGTTCTCAAGGCTCATTACCTGGAGTTTACCTGGAGAGAGTTCCGGGGGTCAACGCCCCCGCGGCCCTGTCTGTGACCAGGCCTCCTGGTGGATCAGAGCCTGATCAACCAGGCTGTTGCTGCTGGCTGCACGCAAACCAACGTACGAGCCACAGCCCGGCTGATCAGGAACTGACTTTAGGTGCTTGTCCAGTGCCAGCTTGAAGACTGCAAGGGGTCTGTTGGTAATCCCCCTTATGTGTGCTGGGAGGCAGTTGAACAGTCTCGGGCCCCTGACACTTATTGTATGGTCTCTTAAGTGCTAGTGACAACCCTGCTTTTCATTGGGGGGAATGGTGCATGTCTGGCCAAGTTTTTGCTTTCGTTTGAAAGTGAGTGATTTTCGTGTGCAAGTTCGGTACTAGTCCCTCAAGGATTTTCCAGGTGTATATAATATGTATCTCTCCCTCCTGCGTTCCAGGGAATACAGGTTTAGGAACCTCACGCCGCTCCATTAATTGAGGTGTTTTATCTCCGTTTATTGCGCGCCGTGAGAAGTTCTTGTACCATTTTCTAGGTCGGCAATTTCACCTGCCTTGAAAGGGTGTTAGTGTGCACCAATATTCCAGCCTTGATAGAACAAGTGACCTGAAGAGTGTCATCATGGGCTTGGCCTCCCTAGTTTTGAAGGTTCTCATTATCCATCCTGTCATTTTTCTAGCCAGATTGCGATTGATACAATGTTATGGTTTGTTGATAGATGAGATCCTCCGCCATGATCACTCCAGGTCTTAGACGTTGATGTTTCGCTTATTTTGTGGCCAGGAATTTGTTTTGTATCTGAGAAGATTTAATTTCCTCAAGTTTACCATATAGAGTAATAGAAATTCTCATCGTTGAACTCATAGTGTTTTTCTGCAGCCACTGAAAGATTTGGTTGATGTCCACGGAGCTTTGCAGTGTCTGCATTGGAAGACTCTGTCATCAGATTCGGGTGTCATCTGCAAAGGAAGACACGGTGCTGCCCTGGCTGACATCCTTGGTCTATGCGGTATGAGGTGAGGAAAAGATGGGAGCGAGTACTGTGCCTTGTGGATAACAGTGCTTTTCACAGTAGCTGCTCGGACTTTACTCTGTGTCGACTTTACTCTATGTGTTCTGTTAGTGAGGAAATTTAGATCCATCGACGACTTTTCACTGTTATTCCTTTAGCACGCATTTTGTGCGCTATTACGCCCATGGTCACACTTGATCGAAGGCTTTTGCAAAGTCTGTATATATCACATCTGCATTCTTTTTGTCTTCTAGTGCATTTAGACCTTGTCGTAGTGATCCATAGTTGAGACAGACAGGAGCGACCTGTTCTAATACCATGTTGCCCATGGGTTGTGTAACTGTTGGGTTTCTAGAATTTGGGGGTGGTGATTTGCTTCTAGGACCTTTCAAAGGTTTTTATGATATGGTGATGTTAGTGCATGGTCTGTAGTTCTTTGCTGTTGCTTTACTGCCCCCTTTGTGGAGTGGGGCTATGTCTGTTGTTTTTAGTAACTGTGGGACGACCCCCGTGTCCATGCTCCCTCTCCATAGGATGGAAAAGGCTCATGATAGGGGCTTCTTGCAGTTCTTGATGAACACAGAGTTCCATGAGTCTGGCCCTGGGGCAGAGTCATGGGCATGTCATTTATCGCCTGTTCGAAGTCATTTGGCGTCAGGATAACATCAGATAGGCTTGTGTTAATCAAATTTTGTGGCTCTCTCATAAAAAATTCATTTTGATCTTCGACTCTCAGTCTGGTTAGCGGCTTGCTAAAAACTGAGTCATATTGGGACTTGAGTAGCTCACTCATTTCCTTGCTGTCATCTGTGTAGGACCCATCTTGTTTAAGTAGGGGCCCAATACTGGACGTTGTTATCGATTTTGATTTGGCATAGGAGAAGAAATACTTTGGGTTTCTTTCGATTTCATTTATGGCTTTTAGTTCTTCCCGCAATTCCTGACTCCTAAAGGATTCTTTTAGCTTAAGTTCGATGCTTGCTATTTCTCTGACCAGTGTCTCCCTACGCATTTCAGATATATTGACCTCTTTTAGCCGCTCTGTTATTCTTTTCCGTCGCCTGTAAAGGGAGCGCCTGTCTCTTTCTATTTTACATCTACTCCTCCTTTTTCTTAGAGGAATAAGCCTTGTGCATACATCGAGTGCCACCGAGTTAATCTGTTCTAGGCATAAGTTGGGGTCTGTGTTGCTTAGTATATCTTCCCAGCTTATATCGGTTAGGACTTGGTTTACTTGGTCCCACTTTATGTTTTTGTTATTGAAGTTGAATTTGGTGAATGCTCCCTCGTGACTAATCTCATTATGTCGCTGGGGCTCCGCGCATACATGACTGAACCTCAATTATGTTGTGATCTGAGTATGTTGTTTTTGATATGGTGACATTTCTTATCAGATCATCATTGTTAGTGAAGATGAGGTCTAGTGTATTCTCCAGTCTAGTAGGCTCTATTATTTGCTGGTTTAAATTGAATTTTGTGCAGAGATTTAAAAGCTCGCGTGAGTGTGAGTTTTCATCAGAGCTGCCTCCTGGTGTTATTACTGCAACAATATTATTTGCTATATTCCTCCATTTTAGGTGCCTTAAGTTGAAATCCCCCAGGAGCAAGATGTTGGGTGCAGGAGCTGGAAGATTTTCCAGACAGTGGTCAATTTTTAACAGCTGTTCCTGGAATTGCTGGGATGTTGCATCCGGAGGCTTGTAGACTACCACAATGACTAGGTTTTGGGTCTCGACCTTTACTGCTAAAACTTCCACTACATCATTTGAGGCATTTAGCAGTTCTGTGCAAACAAGTGACTCTGCAATGTACAGGCCAACCCCCCCCCCTTTTGCCTGTTCACTCTGTCACATCTGTATAGGTTGTAACCTGGGATCCATATTTTCGTTGTCCAAGTGATCCTTTATGTGGGTCTCAGTGAAAGCCGCGAACATTGCCTTTGCCTCTGCAAGCAGTCCACGGATGAAAGGTATTTTGTTGTTTGTTGCTGGCTTTAGACCCTGTATATTTGCCAAGAAGAATGTTATCGGACTGGTGGTATTGTTGGTACTGGGGGGGGGATTTTTTTTCCGGCATTAGTATCTGTATCTGTTGGTTTGGAGTGGAGGCCATCGACTGTGGTTCCACTCCAGGAATGACTGGATTTGGTGTACGATTTCTGCCATTTCCTGCCAGTTTTTTTTCCTTCCTGGCACTAAAAAACCTCTCCCTCTTGAGTGGCTGTGGCTACCCAGGTTTTCCCATGGCCTGGATGTTTTGTATCTTTTTGTCCCCTTTAGATGGTATGCCTGCAATTTAAGTTATAGCACAGTCTCATAGGTAATGCACTTATGGTGTACTTAGATGACGTAATCGTCATGTCTAAAGACGTGGACACACACTTGAAAAGACTTGATGTTCATGTCTTGACAGACCATGCTCCACTGATACCTTTATTCCAGAACAAACAATCTACTGGAAGGTTAGCCAGATGGACCTTGACTATCCAATAGTTCAATCCCACCTTTGAACACTTACCTGGCAAGCCAAAGTAGTCGCAGAGCCTTATCGCGACATGTTAGTTTAGTAACTGCAGACCCTCCATTTACTGCCGAAGATGTAAAGAATGCTCAACGAGCAGATCCCATGTGGTCTGGTGTGATTCGTTTCCCTGCTCCAGGAAGATCTTATTCTGACTGTGAAGCCACCAGCACCCATCAGTGACTTTGTCATGAACCAAGAATTACTGTATGAACAGCCGAGTTGGGTACTCCTAGCAGAAGAGTATAAAAGGGTTAGTAATTCCACAGTCACTAGTGAATGTACCCTTACAGCTAGTTCATGATGTACAGGTGTTGCACACCCTGGTATGGCTCGTTCGTAAAAAAAGCCAGATTGAAATACTTTTGGCCTGTATGGCAACTAATATTTCTGAGTATGTTAAGAAATGTAGTGTCTGCATGCAAATAAAGGTAATGCTAATGGTCCTAATCCAATCCAAGTGTATCCAACTACTAGAAAACCCAGGGGAAAGAGTTGGCTAGATCTGTTAACTCTTTTTCCAATTTTCCCTCCGGGGTTAACAAACATCTGTGCGTTATGGTAGACCATTTTATCAGATATTGTGATTTAGTTCCTATTGCAGATAAGACTGCCGAGACAGTAGCTAAAGCGTTTAAAGAACGCATTACCTGCAGGCATACCACCCTAAGTCCCTAGTAACAGATAATGGAGGTGAATTCTGTTATGAGATTCTTGAAAATTTGTGTACCTTGTACAAGATCTCTAAATCCACCATTTTTCCTCATCATCCTGCTAGAAAATGGGTTAGCGGAACGAACAAATAAGAAAGTACTTGATGTCTTGAGAGCCCCCTATCAATCCCAACAGTGAAACTTGGGATGAAGTTATACCTGAGTGCAGTTTGCTATAAATTTGCTTACAACGTTTCCAAGGTGACACTCCACATTTATGCATTGTACGGTGTAGATAACGTTTGCCTTATGAGTTATATTCTAACCCGAAACCAAATTACAACCCTGATGATTTCATAGCAACTCGTACCAGCTTAGCTCAAGGTGTTTTTAGAAGAATCCGTGAAACACTTCATAAAAACAACAGCAGAATTTACAAGAGTCGCAAACACTAGAGCAAAGCCATCCAAAATCAAAGTAGGTTCGAGAGTTATGCTGACCAACTTTAACAAAAGTCTGTAATGCCAAAGCTTGATCAAAAGTTTGTTGGTCCCTTTTTGAGTGTTGAACATATCACTGGCAATAAGTATAGGGTTAGAGAACTTAGTAAATGGTCAGTATAAAGAATAGCATTTTGATCATATAAGTTAGTATGTGATGATAATGATGTTCCAACCCAGACTAATGTGACGACTCTGACAATCCTCCTGATCCTGTACTCTCTACCTCTGATAGTCAGGACGATCAACCTGAATATCGTTATTCCCTACTTACAAAGACAGGTATTGAGAAATCCTAAGTATCATTTGTAACTACAAAATTCAGATTTGCCTCAAATCCAGCATGAGTTAGCCGTGCAACAGAGTTTGAATCCTCCCAGAGATGACACCCAAATTCTGCATATCAATCTTACCCTAGCAGAGTTGGGGTTAAATGTAAATAACCTTATAGACGAAAAATTACAGTATCAACTTATCAGTATTCAAGAATTTTTTTTGTGTGTTCATGTTCTCCCCGAATTCTGAGAGTTAACAGTCTAGATTTGAGTGCACCGAATCTGCCTTTCTGTTAAACACTTCTTTCTTTGTATATATTTCTTTCAGAATCCGTAGATCCATGAATACAGATCGATCGATTAAATTTTTTTTTTATTATTTTTCATTATCACACTGGCCGATTTTCCCACCAAGGCAGGGTGGCCCAAAAAAGAAAAACTTTCACCATCATTCACTCCATCACTGTCTTGCCAGAAGGGTGCTTTACACTACAGTTTTTAAACTGCAACATTAACACCCCTCCTTCAGAGTGCAGGCACTGTACTTCCCATCTCCAGGACTCAAGTCCGGCCTGCCGGTTTCCCTGAATCCCTTCATTAATGTTACTTTGCTCACACTCCAACAGCAATTCAAGTATTAAAAACCATTTGTCTCCATTCACTCCTATCAAACACACTCATTCATGCCTGCTGGAAGTCCAAGCCCCTCACACACAAAACCTCCTTTACCCCCTCCCTCCAACCTTTCCTAGGCCGACCTCTACCCCACCTTCCTTCCACTACAGACTGATACACTCTTGAAGTCATTCTGTTTTGATCCATTCTCTCTACATGTCCGAACCACCTCAACAATCCTTCCTCAGCCCTCTGGACAACAGTTTTGGTAATCCCACACCTCCTCCTAACTTCCAAACTACGAATTCTCTGCATTATATTCACACAACAAACTGCCCTCAGACATGACATCTTCACTGCCTCCAGCCTTCTCCTCGCTGCAACATTCATCACCCATGCTTCACACCCATATAAGAGCATTGGTAAAACTATACTCTCATACATTCCCCTCTTTGCCTTCAAGGACAAAGTTCTTTGTCTCCACAGACTCCTAAGTGCACCACTCACCCTTTTCCCCTCATCAATTCTATGATTCACCTCATCTTTCATAGACCCATCCGCTGACACGTCCACTCCCAAATATCTGAACATTCACCTTCTCCATACTCTCTCCCTCCATTCTCATATCCAATCTTTCATCACCTAATCTTTTTGTTATCCTCATAACCTTACTCTTTCCTGTATTCACTTTTAATTTTCTTCTTTTGCATACCCTACCAAATTCATCCACCAATCTCTGCAACTTCTCTTCAGAATCTCCCAAGAGCACAGTGTCATCAGCAAAGAGCAACTGTGAAAACTACCACTTTATGTGTAATTCTTTATTTACCTGGAGAGTTTACCTGGAGAGAGTTCCGGGGGTCAACGCCCCCCGTGGCCCGGTCTGTGACCAGGCCTCCTGGTGGATCAGAGCCTGATCAACTAGGCTGTTACTGCTGGCTGCACGCAAACCAACGTACGAGCCACAGCCCGGCTGATCAGGAACTGACTTCAGGTGCTTGTCCAGTGCCAGCTTGAAGACTGCCAGGGGTCTGTTGGTAATCCCCCTTATGTGTGCTGGGAGGCAGTTGAACAGTCTCGGGCCCCTGACACTTATTGTATGGTCTCTTAACGTGCTAGTGACACCCCTGCTTTTCATTGGGGGGATGGTGCATCGTCTGCCAAGTCTTTTGCTTTCGTAGTGAGTGATTTTCGTGTGCACGTTCGGTACTAGTCCCTCTAGGATTTTCCAGGTGTATATAATCATTTATCTCTCCCTCCTGCGTTCCAGGGAATACAGGTTTAGGAACCTCAAGCGCTCCCAGTAACTGAGGTGTTTTATCTCCGTTATGCGTGCCGTGAAAGTTCTCTGTACATTTTCTAGGTCGGCAATTTCACCTGCCTTGAAAGGTGCTGTTAGTGTGCAGCAATATTCCAGCCTAGATAGAAACAAGTGACCTGAAGAGTGTCATCATGGGCTTGGCCTCCCTAGTTTTGAAGATTCTCATTATCCATCCTGTCATTTTTCTAGCAGATGCGATTGATACAATGTTATGGTCTTTGAAGGTGAGATCCTCCGACATGATCACTCCCAGGTCTTTGACGTTGGTGTTTTGCTCTATTTTGTGGCCAGAATTTGTTTTGTACTCTGATGAAGATTTAATTTCCTCATGTTTACCATATCTGAGTAATTGAAATTTCTCATCGTTGAACTTCATATTGTTTTCTGCAGCCCACTGAAAGATTTGGTTGATGTCCGCCTGGAGCCTTGCAGTGTCTGCAATGGAAGACACTGTCATGCAGATTCGGGTGTCATCTGCAAAGGAAGACACGGTGCTGTGGCTGACATCCTTGTCTATGTCGGATATGAGGATGAGGAACAAGATGGGAGCGAGTACTGTGCCTTGTGGAACAGAGCTTTTCACCGTAGCTACCTCGGACTTTACTCTGTTGACGACTACTCTTTGTGTTCTCTTAGTGAGGAAATTATAGATCCATCGACCGACTTTTCCTGTTATTCCTTTAGCACGCATTTTGTGCGCTATTACGCTATGGGTGAGCTACTCAAGTCCCAATATGACTCAGTTTTTAGCAAGCCGCTAACCAGACTGAGAGTCGAAGATCAAAATGAATTTTTTATGAGAGAGCCACAAAATTTGATTAACACAAGCCTATCCGATGTTATCCTGACGCCGAATGACTTCGAACAGGCGATAAATGACATGCCCATGCACTCTGCCCCAGGGCCAGACTCATGGAACTCTGTGTTCATCAAGAACTGCAAGAAGCCCCTATCACGAGCCTTTTCCATCCTATGGAGAGGGAGCATGGACACGGGGGTCGTCTCACAGTTACTAAAAACAACAGACATAGCCCCACTCCACAAAGGGGGCAGTAAAGCAACAGCAAAGAACTACAGACCAATAGCACTAACATCCCATATCATAAAAATCTTTGAAAGGGTCCTAAGAAGCAAGATCACCACCAATCTAGAAACCCATCAGTTACACAACCCAGGGCAACATGGGTTTAGAACAGGTCGCTCCTGTCTGTCTCAACTATTGGATCACTACGACAAGGTCCTAAATGCAAAAGAAGACAAAAAGAATGCAGATGTAATATATACAGACTTTGCAAAAGCCTTTGACAAGTGTGACCTGGAGTTTACCTGGAGAGAGTTTCGGGGGTCAACGCCCCCGCGGCCCGGTCTGTGACCAGGCCTCCTGGTGGATCAGCGCCTGAACAACCAGGCTGTTGCTGCTGGCTGCACGCAAACCAACGTACGAGCCACAGCCCGGCTGATCAGGAACTGACTTTAGGTGCTTGTCCAGTGCCAGCTTGAAGACTGCCAGGGGTCTGTTGGTAATCCCCCTTATGTGTGCTGGGAGGCAGTTGAACAGTCTCGGGCCCCTGACACATGGCATAATAGCGCACAAAATGCGTGCTAAAGGAATAACAGGAAAAGTCGGTCGATGGACCTATAATTTCCTCACTAACAGAACACAGAGAGTAGTCGTCAACAGAGTAAAGTCCGAGGCAGCTACGGTGAAAAGCTCTGTTCCACAAGGCACAGTACTCGCTCCCATCTTGTTCCTCATCCTCATATCCGACATGGACAAGGATGTCAGCCACAGCATCGTGTCTTCGTTTGCAGATGACACCCGAATCTGCATGACAGTGTCTTCCATTGCAGACACTGCAAGGCTCCAGGCGGACATCAACCAAATCTTTCAGTGGGCTGCAGAAAACAATATGAAGTTCAACGATGAGAAATTTCAATTACTCAGATATGGTAAACATGAGGAAATTAAATCTTCATCAGATTACAAAACAAATTCTGGCCACAAAATAGAGCGAAACACCAACGTCAAAGACCTGGGAGTGATCAAGTCGGAGGATCTCACCTTCAAGGACCATAACATTGTGTCAATCGCATCTGCTAGAAAAATGACAGGATGGATAATGAGAACCTTCAAAACTAGGGAGGCCAAGCCCATGATGACACTCTTCAGGTCACTTGTTCTATCTAAGCTGGAATATTGCTGCACACTAACAGCACCTTTCAAGGCAGGTGAAATTGCCGACCTAGAAAATGTACAGAGAACTTTCACGGCACGCATAACGGAGATAAAACACCTCAATTACTGGGAGCACTTGAGGTTCCTAAACCTGTATTCCCTGGAACGCAGGAGGGAGAGATACATGATTATATACACCTGGAAAATCCTAGAGGGACTAGTACCGAACTTGCACACGAAAATCACTCACTACGAAAGCAAAAGACTTGGCAGACGATGCACCATCCCCCCAATGAAAAGCAGGGGTATCACTAGCACGTTAAGAGACCATACAATAAGTGTCAGGGGCCCGAGACTGTTCAACTGCCTCCCAGCACACATAAGGGGGATTACCAACAGACCTCTGGCAGTCTTCAAGCTGGCACTGGACAAGCACCTAAAGTCAGTTCCTGATCAGCCGGGCTGTGGCTCGTACGTTGGTTTTCGTGCAGCCAGCAGCAACAGCCTGGTTGATCAGGCTCTGATCCACCAGGAAGCCTGGTCACAGACCGGGCCGCGGGGGCGTTGACCCCCGGAACTCTCTCCAGGTAAACTCCAGGTAAACTCCAGGTCACACTTGTCGAAGGCTTTTGCCAAGTCTGTATATATTACATCTGCATTCTTTTTGTCTTCTAGTGCATTTAGGACCTTGTCGTAGTGATCCAATAGTTGAGACAGACAGGAGCGACCTGTTCTACACCCATGTTGCCCTGGGTTCTGTAACTGATGGGTTTCTAGATGGGTGGTGATCTTGCTTCTTAGGACCCTTTCAAAGATTTTTATGATATGGGATGTTAGTGCTATTGGTCTGTAGTTCTTTGCTGTTGCTTTACTGCCCCCTTTGTGGAGTGGGGCTATGTCTGTTGTTTTTAGTAACTGTGGGACGACCCCCGTGTCCATGCTCCCTCTCCATAGGATGGAAAAGGCTCGTGATAGGGGCTTCTTGCAGTTCTTGATGAACACAGAGTTCCATGAGTCTGGCCCTGGGGCAGAGTGCATGGGCATGTCATTTATCGCCTGTTCGAGGTCATTTGGCGTCAGGATAACATCGGATAGGCTTGTGTTAATCAAATTTTGTGGCTCTCTTAACTTCACGCCTCTTGCCAAGACCCTCGCATTTACTTCTCTTACAACCCCATCTATAAATATATTAAACAACCACGGTGACATCACACATCATTGTCTAAGGCCTACTTTTACTGGGAAATAATTTCCCTCTTTCCTACATACTCTAACTTGAGCCTTACTATCCTCGTAAAAACTCTTCACTGCTTTCAGTAACCTACCTCCTACACCATACACCTGCAACATCTGCCACATTGCCCCCCTATCCACCCTGTCATACGCCTTTTCCAAATCCATAAATGCCACAAAGACCTCTTTAGCCTTATCTAAATACTGTTCACTTATATGTTTCACTGTAAACACCTGGTCCACACACCCCCTACCTTTCCTAAAGCCTCCTGGTTCATCTGCTATCCTATTCTCCGTCTTACTCTTAATTCTTTCAATAATAACTCTACCATACACTTTACCGGGTATACTAAACAGACTTATCCCCCTGTAATTTTTGCACTCTCTTTTGTCCCCTTTGCCTTTATACAAAGGAAGTATGCATCCTCTCTGCCAATCCCTAGGTACCTTACCCTCTTCAATACATTTATTAAATAATTGCACCAACCACTCCAAAACTATATCCCTACCTGCTTTTAACATTTCTATCTTTATCCCATCAATCCCGGCTGCCTTACCTGGAGTTTACCTGGAGAGAGTTCCGGGGGTCAACGCCCCCGCGGCCCGGTCTGTGACCAGGCCTCCTGGTGTTATCAGAGCCTGATCAACCAGGCTGTTGCTGCTGGCTGCACGCAAACCAACGTACGAGCCACAGCCCGGCTGATCAGGAACTGACTTCAGGTGCTTGTCCAGTGCCAGCTTGAAGACTGCCAGGGGTCTGTTGGTAATCCCCCTTATGTGTGCTGGGAGGCAGTTGAACAGTCTCGGGCCCCTGACACTTATTGTATGGTCTCTTAACGTGCTAGTGACACCCCTGCTTTTCATTGGGGGGATGGTGCATCGTCTGCCAAGTCTTTTGCTTTCGTAGTGAGTGATTTTCGTGTGCAAGTTCGGTACTAGTCCCTCTAGGATTTTCCAGGTGTATATAATCATGTATCTCTCCCTCCTGCGTTCCAGGGAAATACAGGTTTAGGAACCTCAAGCGCTCCAATAATTGAGGTGTTTTATCTCCGTTATGCGCGCTGTGAAAGTTCTCTGTACATTTTCTAGGTCGGCAATTTCACCTGCCTTGAAAGGTGCTGTTAGTGTGCAGCAATATTCCACCCTAGAAAGAACAAGTGACCTGAAGAGTGTCATCATGGGCTTGGCCTCCCTAGTTTTGAAGGTTCTCATTATCCATCCTGTCATTTTTCTAGCCGATGCGATTGATACAATGTTATGGTCCTTGAAGGTGAGATCCTCCGACATGATCACTCCCAGGTCTTTGACGTTGGTGTTTCGCTCTATTTTGTGGCCAGAATTTGTTTTGTACTCTGATGAAGATTTAATTTCCTCATGTTTACCATATCTGAGTAATTGAAATTTCTCATCGTTGAACTTCATATTGTTTTCTGCAGCCCACTGAAAGATTTGGTTGATGTCCGCCTGGAGCTTTGCAGTGTCTGCAATGGAAGACACTGTCATGCAGATTCGGGTGTCATCTGCAAAGGAAGACACGGTGCTGTGGCTGACATCCTTGTCTATGTCGGATATGAGGATGAGGAACAAGATGGGAGCGAGTACTGTGCCTTGTGGAACAGAGCTTTCACCGTAGCTGCCTCGGACTTTACTCTGTTGACGACTACTCTCTGTGTTCTGTTAGTGAGGAAATTATAGATCCATCGACCGACTTTTCCTGTTATTCCTTTAGCACGCATTTTGTGCGCTATTACGCCATGGTCACACTTGTCGAAGGCTTTTGCAAAGTCTGTATATATTACATCTGCATTTTTTTTGTCTTCTAGTGCATTTAGGACCTTGTCGTAGTGATCCAATAGTTGAGACAGACAGGAGCTACCAGTTCTAAAACCCATGTTGCCCTGGGTTGTGTAACTGAGGGGTTTCTAGATGGGTGGTGATCTTGCTTCTTAGGACCCTTTCAAAGATTTTATGATATGGGAGTTAGTGCTATTGGTCTGTAGTTCTTTTGCTGTTGCTTTACTGCCCCCTTTTGTGGAGTGGGGCTATGTCTGTTGTTTTTAGTAACTGTGGGACGACCCCCGTGTCCATGCTCCCCCCTCCATGGGATGGAAAAGGCTCGTGATAGGGGCTTCTTGCAGTTCTTGATAAACACAGAGTTCCATGAGTCTGGCCCTGGGGCAGAGTGCATGGGCATGTCATTTATCGCCTGTTCGAAGTCATTTGGCGTCAGGATAACATCGGATAGGCTTGTGTTAATCAAATTTTGTGGCTCTCTCATAAAAAATTCATTTTGATCTTCGACTCTCAGTCTGGTTAGCGGCTTGCTAAAAACTGAGTCATATTGGGACTTGAGTAGCTCACTCATTTCCTTGCTGTCATCTGTGTAGGACCCACCTTGTTTAAGTAGGGGCCCAATACTGGACGTTGTTCTCCATTTTGATTTGGCATAGGAGAAGAAATACTTTGGGTTTCTTTCGATTTCATTTATGGCTTTTAGTTCTTCCCGCGATTCCTGACTCCTAAAGGATTCTTTTACCCCCTTTCATTTTACCTACTGCCTCACGAACTTCCCCCACACTCACAACTGGGTCTTTCTCACTCCTACAAGATGTTATTCCTCCTTGCCCTATGCACGAAATCACAGCTTCCCTATCTTCATCAACATTTAACAATTCCTCGAAATATTCCCTCCATCTTCCCAATACCTCTAAATCTCCATTTAATAACTCTCCCCTCCTATTTTTAACTGACAAATCCATTTGTTCTCTAGGCTTCTTTAACTTGTTAATCTCACTCCAAAACTTTTTTATTTTCAACAAAATTTGTTGATAACATCTCACCCACTCTCTAATTTGCTCTCTTTTTACATTGCTTCACCCTCTCTTAACCTCTCTCTTTTTCTCCATATACCTTTCCTCCTTGCATCACTTCTACTTTGTAAAAACTTCTCATATGCTAACTTTTTCTCCCTTACTACTCTCTTTACTTCATCATTCCACCAATCGCTACTCTTCCCTCCCGCACCCACTTTCCTGTAACCACAAACTTCTGCTGAACACTCTAACACTACATTTTTAAACCCCACCCCATACCTCTTCGACCCCCATTGCCTATGCTCTCATTAGCCCATCTATCCTCCAATAGCTGTTTATATCTTACCCTAACTGCCTCCTCTTTTAGTTTATAAACCTTCACCCTCTCTTCCCTGATGCTTTCTATTTTCCTTTGTATCCCATCTACCTTTTACTCTCAGTGTAGCTACAACTAGAAAGTGATATGATATATCCCGTGGCCCCTCTATAAACATGTACATCCTGAAGTCTACTCAACAGTCTTTTATCTACCAATACATAATCCAACAAACTACTGTCATTTCGCCCTACATCATATCTTGTATACTTATTTATCCTCTTTTCTTAAAATAGGGTATTACCTATAACTAAACCCCTTTCTATACAAAGTTAAATCAAGGGCCCCCATTATCTTTTACACCTGGCACCCAAACTTACCTACCACACCCTCTCTAAAAAGTTTCTCCTACTTTAGCATTCAGGCCCCCTACCACATTTACTCTCACTTGGTCCAAAGGCTCCTATACATTCACTTAACATCTCCCAAAATCCTCTCTCTCCTCTGCATTCCTCTCTTATCCAGCTGCATACACGCTTATTATGACCCACTTCTCGCATCCAACCTTTACTTTAATCCACATAATTCTTGAATTTACACATTCATATTCTCTTTTCTCCTTCCATAACTGATCATTCAACATTACTGCTACCCCTTCCTTTGCTCTAACTCTCTCAGATACTCCAGATTTAATCCAATTTATTTCCCCCCACCGAAACTCCCCTACCCCCTTCAGCTTTGTTTCGCTTAGGGCCAGGACATCCAACTTCTTTTCATTCATAACATCAGCAATCATCTGTTTCTTGTCATCCGCACTACATCCACGCATATTCAAGCATCCCATTCAAGCATCACTTCTATTATGTAATCCCAATGTTGAGTCTCATTCGATGAGTTGTGCTACATTATACCTTATAATGCATTACAGTTTCTTTACAGTAAGTTTCATTATAGTCATTTATGTAAGCTTCCATTCCAATATTCTCCTTATGTTATAATGTTCAATTGTTGTGTACTTTGACATTGTATAAAATCAACCCAAGCCGTACAACTGCTGTCTCTAGTTTGTATTAGCTGTATGTCGGGATGATGTACGTTAGCGTCGCCGAGCTCTCAGTAGTAGTACCAGTTCCTAGTAACCAGTTACCAGTAACCAGTGTACCAGTAGATGACTCACTACCAACCGTCTGTGTGAATCACTGACTGTTATTCACGTTACTGCTGACCATAGCATGCTTTCAAACACCGCTCACCCTGTAGGTACTGGTGGGTCAGTCTGAAATAGAGAGCAGAGAGAGGCAGGTCGGCTGATGGTGCTTCCCATGCTTTCCGTTATATATTATATGTACTAACCAGCCTATGTGAGTATTTTTACCCCATCCATGTTATCGAACCCACATGACACCAGATCAACCAGGCTGTGATGGATATGTGGGGCACCGGGCCTCCAGCAGCAACAGTTTGATTGACCAGGCAAGCACCAGACGAGCCTGGCCCATGGCCGGGCTCAGAGAGTAGATATACTCTCGAAATTCTTCAAAGGTATATCAAAGGTACGACAGAGATTCACTGCTGCCATGGAGTGTATGACAAAGCTTCATTGATGCCAGAGAGTGTATGACAGAGCTTCATTGTTGCCAGGGAGATACAGAGCTTCACTGTTGCCAGGGGGTGCATGACAGAGCTTTACCGCTATCAGGAAGTGAATGACAGAGCTTCATAGTTGCCAGGTAGTGTATGACAGAGCTTCATTGTTGCCAAGGAGTGAATGGTAGAGCTTCATTGTTCCCTTGAAGTGTATGACAGAGCTTCATTGTAAACAGAGAGAGTATAACAGAGCTTCACTGTTGCCAGGGAGTGCATGACAGAGCTTCACTGTAGCAAGGGAGTGTATGAGAGAGCTTCACTGCTGCTGGAGAATGAAAGAGAGTGCATGAGAGCGGCATTGTTGCCTTGGAGTGAATGACAGAACTTCACTTCTACGAGGATATGTATGACAGAGCTTCATTGTTGTCAGGAAGTGTACAACAGAGCTTCATAGATGCCAGGTAGTGAATATCAGAGCTTCATTGTTGCAAGGGAATGAATGACAGAGCTTCAATGGTGCCAGGGAGTGTATGACAGATTCATTGTTGTCAGGGAGTGTATGACAGACCTTCATTGTTGACAGGGAGTGTATGACAGAGTTTAATTTTGCCAGGGAGTGTATGACAAAGCTTCAGAGTTGCCAGGGAGTGCATGACAGAGCGTTATAGTTGCCAAAAAGTGTATGACAGAGCTTCATTACTGCCAGGGAGTGTGAAACAGAGCTTCATTGTCGCCTGGGAGTGTATGACTGAGCTTCATTGTTTTCAGGAGAGTATGAGAGAGCTTCATTGTTTACAGAAGAGTATGAGAGAGCTTCATTGTTTCCAAGGAGTGTATGGCTGAGCTTCATTATTGCCAGGAAGTTGATGAGAGAGCTTCATTGCAGCCATGGAGTGCACGAGAGAGCTTCATTGCAGCCATGGAGTGCACGAGAGAGCTTCATTGCAGCCAGGGAGTGTATGACTGAGATTTGTTGTTGCCAGGGAGTGTATGACCTAGCTTCATTCAAATTCAAATTCAAATTCAAAGTTTATTCTCTATAAGGATTACAATGCTGAGTTTACAGAAATTTGGTTATTGTTTGGTTTCATGTAGTAAAATTGTGATTACAGAGTGTACCACTAGAACGCTTAGCATGGCTAGGCATTTCGGGCATACTTAGTTTTATTCTTAATTGTAAAATATTACAAATTATGAGGTAAGTTGGTATTATTGCTAAGTGACTAAATACTAGTTTGTGAGTTTAGCAATGTGAATGCTTTTGTTTTGGCACAGTACATAGTTTCAGTATTGGAGTATCACAGGATTCATTATTTTAAGACTGAGATTAATATTTCTGTTTATGGTCAAATGAGTGAGTGAGTGTTAGTGTGAACCACCAGGTGGTATTCGTGTAGTTAGTTGACGGGGTGTATCAGGGAGATAAGATGTTTTCTAATGGTAGTTTTGAAGGTGATGAATGTGTCTGCAGTTCTAGAGTTCTCAGGTAGGGTATTCCAGATTTTAGGGCCTTTGACATACATTGAATTTTTGTAAAGGTTTAGTCGGACACGGGGAATGTCGTAGAGATGTTTGTGTCTGGTGTTACGCCTGTGGGTTTTGTCACAACTATCAAGAAAGTGTTTTAGGTCAAGGTTGATATTAGAGTTTAAGGCCCTGTAGATGTAGATTGCACAGTAGTAAGTGTGGATGTACTGAACTGGGAGTAAGTTTAGATCTATGAAGAGTGGGGGGGTGTGTTGCCAGGGATGGGATTTAGTGATTATTCTTACTGCAGCTTTTTGTTGGGTTATTATTGGCTTTAGGTGTGTTGCTGCAGTTGATCCCCAAGCACAAATAGCATAGGTGAGGTATGGATAAATAAGTGAGTGGTATAGTGCGAGAAGGGCATTTTGTGGCACGTAGTATCGTATCTTAGAGAGGATCCCAACCGTTTTGGATACTTTTTTGGCTATATGCTGGATATGGGTGCTGAAATTCAGGTTGTTATCAAGGTATAAGCCTAGGAATTTTCCCCCATTATTTCTGGTAATTAGAGTGTTGTCAATCTTAATGTTAATTTGTGCATCTCCTGCTCTGCTACCAAACATAATATAGTAGGTTTTGTCAGTGTTAAGCGTAAGTTTATTGGCTGTCATCCAAGTCGTATTTTAATCGCCCCTCATTCACAATGGTGTTGAGGGTGGCAAGTTTTAGGGTGAGAGATGACTTTAATTTCGTTCATCAGCAAAGAGAATGGGTTTCAGGTGTTGGGATATGTTGGAAGGTCATTGATGTATATGAGGAAGAGCAGGGGACAAGGACATTTCCCCTGCGGAACTCCAGTATCAAGTGGCCGTGTTGTGATGCTGTGTTTTTTAATGGTGACGTACTGATACCTTTAGTAATGTAAGATTTGAAATAAGCAAGCGCATGGCCTCATATACCTTTAGTGATCAAGTTTGTGGAGTAGGATGTCGTGGTCTACTGTGTCAAAAGTTTTTCTTAGGTCAATAAAAATTCCTAGTGGATATTCCTTTTTTTCCCAATGCTGTGTAAAGTAGATCTAGCATTTTTATGATTGCATCTTTTAGTGCTTTTATTTTTCCTGAATCCAAACTGGCGGGGGTTGAGTATGTTTTGAGCCGTTATAAATGAATACAGTCTCCTGTGCATGAGTTTCTCAAAGATTTTGGAAAAGCAATGGTAAGTTAGATATTTGGGCCCATAGTTGTTTAAGTCTTTTAGGGTCACACCTTTATGTATTGGTGTAACCCTTGCCATCTTGAGTAGTTTCGGAAGTGCTAGTCTCTAGTGACTTGTTAAAAGTAATGAAATAGCATGCGAAAGGACATGGGCCGTCGCTTGTACAGTAATGGTGGGACATGAGACAGATTCCCCGAGTTATTTTTAAGTGACTTTATGATCTCAATGACTTCCGTGGGCTCAGTTGGTGCAAGATAGAAGGAATTAGGGAAATTCCCATCTAGGTAGTCCCCGGCATGGGCATTGGTATGTGGGATTTTACTGGCGAGATTAGATCCTATGTTTGAGAAGAAGTCGTTTATCTTGTTAGCTGTGTCAGTGGGATGTAGTGGTGTTTCATTAGGTTTAGTTAGGACAATATTCTTGGTTTTTCTCAGTTTGTGGGTCCCTAGAATCTGAGAGTGTTTTCCAGGTCTTTTTTATATCTCCTCTAGTGTCTGTGAATCTACTGGAGTAGTATAGTTGTTTGGCTTTTTTTATTACTTTGGTGAGAGCTGATGAATAGTGTTTAAGAATATCTTTGTGTATTAAGCCCTGTCTATATTGCTTTTCATATTGGTGTTTCTTGACAATGGATTTCAGAATGGTGCTGGTTAGCCATGGGCAACCAAGCTGTTTGTTTGTGATCTGTTTTGTTTTTATAGGACAATGTTTGTTGTATAGTCTAAGTAATTTGTTAAGAAAAATGTCTGTCCAGTCATCAATACCATTGGCCTTGGAGAATTCTGTAGGTCAATCAACAGTCTCTAGGTCAGCTGTGAACTTCCTTACTGAGGCCTCGTCATGGAGTCTAAATGAGACTTTGTTGTATTCAAGTGGTGGTTTACTAATGTTTGTCAGGAGGAAGGTAGGGTAGTGGTCTGTAGTGCTATCTGTGATTATCCCTGATTTAAGGGGGGCTAGTATATTGGTCCATATGTGGTCTATTATGGCTGCACTTGTCTCAGTGAGCCTGGTTGGTTTAGTTATTGTTGGTATGAGAAGTGTGTTGTTCATATTGTTGATGAAATCAGTTACAGGCTGATCATCTAGTAAGCCAAGGTTGATGTTGAAGTCTCCAGCTAAGAGAAGGTGGTGCTTATTCATTTGTCTGTTTGTTATTAGTGACTTTAATTTCTCACTGAAATTTGGGATGTTTGTGTGAGGTATCCGGTAAATGGCACCAATTGTTATAGGCGTCTTAAGGTTTTTTACAGTAAAATTAGCAAAAATGTATTTCCCATATTCATCACTAAAGCAAATGGTACTAAGACAAGATAATTGGTTAGAGTAATAGATTGCAATACCACCCCCAACTTGGTTTGGTCTGCAGTTGTGAATTGCTGTGTATCCTGGTAGAGGGTTGATATCTATTGTGTCCTGCTTAAGCCAGGTCTCAGTAAGAATAATGCAGGAGAAGGGTGTCTTTAGTGATTCAAGGAGTGCTAGGAGGTCATCATAATGTTTGTTTAAGGACCTGATGTAGTTAAGTACTGATAGACTTTTAGCATTGTTTAGGATAGTGGTGGCTTGTGATGCTGTGTAATAAAGGCAGTTACTTTCCAATAGGTTTTGATTGTTTCCATGAGTGTATGATAGAGCTTCATTGTCGCCAGGGAGTGTGTGACAGAGCTTCACTGTTGCCAGAAAGTGTCTGACAGCTTCATTATTGTCAGGGAATTTATGACAGAGCTTCACTGCTGCGAGGGAGTGTATCACAGAGCTTCACTGCTGTCAGGGTGTGCATGACAGAGCTTTCTTGCTGCCAAGAGTGTATAACAGAGCTTCACTACTACCAGGGAGAATATGACAGAGCTTCATTGCTCACAGGGAGTGTATGACAAAGCTTCACTGTTGCCAAGGAGTGTATGAAAGAGCTTCACTGCTGCCAGGCAGTGTAGGACAGAGCTTCATTATTGCCTGGGAGTGCATGAGTATTTCATGTTGCCAAGGATTGAATGACAGAGCTTCATTTTAGCCAGAGAGTGTGTTGTAGAGCTTCATTCATGCCAGGGAGTGTATGACAGAGCTTCATTGTTGTCAGTGAGTGTATGACAGAGCTTCATTGTTGTCAGTGAGTGTATGACAGAGCTTCATTGTTGTCAGTGAGTGTATGACAGAGGTTCATTGTTGTCAGGGAGAATTGTTGTTTCCAGGGAGTGTATGAAAGAGCTTCTTTGTTGCCAGGGAGTGTATGAGAAAGCTTCATTGCAGCCAAGGGGTGTATGGCAGAGCTTCCTTGTTGCCATGGAATTTATGACAGCAACAATGTTTCGAGGGAGTGTATGACAGAGCAACGCTGTTGCAATGGAGTGTATAACAGAGCTTCATTTTTGCCATGGTGTATATGACAGAACTTCATTGTCGCCAGGTAGTGTATGAGAGAGCTTCACTGCTGCCAGGGAGTGTGTAACAGAGCTTCACTGCTTCGACTGAGTGTATGACAGAGCTATATTGTTGCCAGGGAGTGTATGACAGATTATTATTATTATTATTATTATTATTATTATTATTAAGGGGAAGCGCTAAACCCGTAGGATTATACAGCGCCTGGGGAGATGTGGAAGGCATTCAGGCTTAATTCGGGGAACTGAAGCACAGATCCATTTCCCTAAATCAAGAGCCCTTCACCAACACCAAGTGTATGACAGAGCTTCATTTTAACCAGGGAGTGTATGACAGAGCTTTGTTGCCAAGGAGTGTATGACAGAGATTCATTGGTGCCAGGAAGTGAAAGACAGAACTTCATTTCTGCCAGGGAGTGCACGATAGAGCTTCTTTGTTGAAAGGGAGTATATTGCGGGGCTTCAGTGATGCCAGGGAGTGTATGGCAGAACTTCATTGTTGCCTTGAAGTGCATGACAGAGCTTCATTGTAACCAGGGAGTGTATGACAGAGCTTCACTCTTGCCAGAAAGTATATGAGAGAGCTTAATTGTTGGTTTAGAAAGACACTTAAGCAAACACTACAACATATTTATTAGAAAACGTTTCGGTCCTGGGACCTTGATCACTTCTAACATACAGAGGTAGAAAGACATTATATATATAGGCGGAGAGTGAGATGTGACGCACGTGACCTGAGGAATGTCATAAGAACATAAGAATGGAGGAACACTGTAGAAGGCCTACTGGCCCATGCGAGGCAGGTCCTTATCAAAACAACCTCTACCTATGATGAGGACGGGTAGACGATGAAATCATGTGACTCCTGTGTTGTTGGGTTGGTGTTGCTTAAGTATCATGTATGCCAATGTTTTTGAAATTTTGTAGTTTCCAGTGTTGCGTTCTATAGCGTCGGTGACGGCGATTAGTGAGGCTTCTAGGCACCGTCGGCGTCTGAGGTCTGGTTCGGTGAGAACGAGTTGTGCCTCATTCCAGTTCATCAAATGTCCCGTGGAGTCTCTGTGGAGGACACAGGTGTACCTTACATCGTCTCTGTTAGAGGCATTTCGATGCTCCTTCAGGCGGACTGCAAGATCTCTGCCTGTCTCGCCTACATATTTCTTGGGACAGAATCCACAGGGGATAGCGTAGACGCCTATTGTAGAAGTTAGAGGTGTGGGGGCTGCGTTTCGTAGTGAGGTCTTTGATAGATGATGTGTTTATGGTGGAAACGTTTATGTTACTCATAGCAAGTACCCGGCGAGTATTCATGGCAACATCACAACATGGGAGTACTATGAACTGTTTAGGGGGCTGTTCCATGGGCGGTTTGTTGAGGATAGCTTGTGCCTTGAGTCTGCAATCTCGGATGAAGAGAGATGGGAACTGAAGACGTGTAAAGGCTTGTGTTAAGTAAGTGCATTCTTCTAGAAAACAAGGGCTGGAGATGCGAAGAGCTCTCAAGATGAAGCCAATGAGGACTCCTCTCTTACTGCGGGTGTCTTGGTGTGAATTAAGGACCTGCCTCGCATGGGCCAGTAGGCCTTATACAGTGTTCCTCCATTCTTATGTTCTTATGACATTCCTCAGGTCACGTGCGTCACACCTCACTCTCCGCCTATATATATATAATGTCTTCCTACCTCTGTATGTTAGAAGTGATCAAGGTCCCAGGACCGAAACGTTTTCTAATAAATATGTCATAGTGTTTGCTTAAGTGTCTTTCTAAACCAACTTGTTGGTATTTATTACCAAGGTTTATACCAGCTTAATTGCTCCCAAAGAGTGTATGACAAAGCTTCATTCTTGCCAGGGAGTGTATTACAGAGCTTCACTGCTGCCAGGAAGTGTATGACAAAGCTTAATTGTTTTCAAGAAGTGTATAACAGGGCTTCACTGCTGGCAGGGAGTGTATGGCAGAGCTTCATTGTTGCTAGGGAGCGTATGACAGAGCTTCACTTCTGCCATGGAGTGTATGACAGAGGTTCATTGCTGTCAGGGAGTGTAAGACAGACCTTCATTGTTGCCAGGAAGTGTAAGACAGAGCTTCATTGCTGCCAGGGAGCGTATGACAGAGCTTCATTGCTGCAAAGGAGCTTCACTGCTGTCAGAGTGCTTGTGTCTGAGCTTCGCTGCTGTGAGGGAGGTTCACTGCTGCCAGGATTTGTATAACAGGGCTTCATTGCTGCCAGAGAGTGCATGTGTTAGCTTCACTGATGCCAGGGAGTGTATGTCTGAGCTTCATTGCTGCCAGGGAGCATATGACAGAGATTCACTGCTGCCAGGGATTGTATAACAGGGCTTCATTGCTGCCAGAGAGTGCATGTGTTAGCTTCACTGATGCCAGGGAGTGTATGTCTGAGCTTCATTGCTGCCAGGAAGCATATGACAGAGGTTCACTGCAGCCAGGGAGCATATGACAGAGCTTCATTACTGCCAGGGAGTGTAGACAGAGCTTCATTTGTGCCAGAGAGCATATGTCTGAGCTTCACTGCTGCCAAGGAGCATATGACAGAGGTTCACTGCTGCCAGGGAGCATATGACAGAACTTCATTACTGCCAGGGAGTGTAGACAGAGCTTAATTGCTGCCAGAGAGCATATGTCTGAGTTTCACTGCTGGCACTGTGCATATTATAGATAGTGTTAATGCAACAACACTGGAACTAGAATCCTGCAGTAAATGGTTATTAGACAAGAAACTCTAGTTACACCTACTGAAAATAGAAGCCATACTCTTTGGCACGAAACATAAACTGAGAAGGGTAAATAATTTTAATGTCCAGTGTAATGGGGAGCCCATCACTTCAGTTTCCTCAGTAAAATATCTGGGAATCCCCTTTGACCCATGCATGTCAGGAGAATTGATAGGGAACAGTGTAATAAAGAAAGCGAATACCAGACTGAAGTTCCTCTACAGACAAGCAGAGTGTCTACCTAATGAGGCTCGCTGGACCCTATGTCTAGCACTTATGCAATGCCACTGGACTACACTTACTCTTCATGGTACTCTGCCTTGCCAAAAAAAACTGAAAGATAGACTGCAAATCACCCAGAACAAAACAGTATGACTCATCCTGGACCTTGGACCAAGAGAACATGTAGGCCAAGATGAATTACAACAATTGGATATGCTGAATGTTGAAGACAGAGTAAAACAACTGAAGCTAAATCATGTTTATAAAATTGCTCACAAACAGTGTCCAGAATATCTTGCTGTCAATTTTGTCAAGGTTGGGAACCAAAGCAATCATAGTACAGTGGACCCCCGCATAACGATGGCATCGCATAGCGATTTTTCCGCATAACGATTACTTTTATCGCAAAATTTTTGCCCCGCATACCGATTAAAAACCCGCATACCGATTTTCGTCCGAGACGCGTCCAATGTGCCCTCAGCCAGCCTCACATGTGCCGCTCCGTCCCATTGTTTACCAGCCAGCCTCCGCGGTAACATCCAAGCATACACTCGGAATATTTCGTATTATTACAGTATTTTCGGTGCTGTTTCTGGAAAATAAGTGACCATGGGCCCCAAGAAAGCTTCTAGTGCCAACCCTGTGGTAAAAAGGGTGAGAATTAGTATGGAAATTAAGAAAGATTTTGAAGGGTTTGGGGCTAACCCTGAGAAGCCTATGCCAGTTGTGGAATCCATTGTGCCTACTTCAAAGATTAAGGAAATGTGTGCACAGTGGGTTGAACTGCAAACCTTTATAGATGAAAATCACCCTGACACAGCTGTTGCAAGCCGTGCTGTTGACTATTTCAATGACAATGTTGTGGCCCATTTTAGACAAATCGTAAAGGAACGGGAGGTACAGAGCTCTATGGACAGATTTGTTGTGCGACAGAGGTCCAGTGACTCTCAAGCTGGTCCTAGTGGCATTAAAAGAAGAAGGGAAGTAACCCCGGAAAAGGACTTGCTACCTCAAGTCGTAATGGAAGGGGATTCCCCTTCTAAACAGTAAGAAGATAATGCTCTCCCCTCCTCCCATCCCATCAATCATCACCAGATCTTCAATAAAAGTAAGTGTCATTTAATTGTGCATGCCTTTTTCAGTTTGTGTGTATTAAAATTAACATTTCATGTGGTAAAAAAAAATTTTTTTCATACTTTTGGGCGTCTTGCACGGATTAATTTGATTTCCATTATTTCTTATGGGGAAAATTCATTCGCATAACGATTATTTCGCATAACGATGAGCCCTCTTGCACGGATTAAAATCGTTAACCGGGGGTCCACTGTACTAGGGGGAGAGAGCACAACTTTGTAGTACCCACAGTCAGTGGCCAGGCTTCAAACACCTTTTATTGTACAGCAATAAACGAAATGAACAGACTGCCCGCACATGTCAATGCCAGTCATAGCATGAACCAGTTCAAGAAGAGTGCCAAAAGGTGTCTGATGAATGTAGTAACAGAAAGGGAGGGAAATTATTTATTTTTTTATTTTTTTAGCTAACATATGTAAATGTAAATAACTCTTTTTACCTTATTCCTAGAATATATCCTTTATAGTATAATAATAAGTTATTATCACCCCTTCCCAGGTCAGGGGTGGGCAACCCTTGGCACGCATGCCAAACCTGGCACACCAATAACTTCTTTACAGCGCAAGAACCTCTGGTCCCATCTAAAAAAAAAAAAAGCGACATTTATGGCGTATCCATTCCAAGAAAAGCGAGGAAATAGTCCGTCAATTCATAAGATACTTTACATTAAGGTGATACTTTACATTAAGTACTTTACATCATTTCTGGTAGGCCAAGTTCCAACATAGTTGCTACTAACTTTGAGGTCACCAAAGTTATTGTTCAACATGGAAGCCACTTAGTGATGGGAAGTATATTAAAGAAACAATGTTATTATGTCCTTCTTTACTTGTTGACAATCTTTCAGAAATGAAAAAGATTATTCAGCTCATTAAATATTTGTCTGTGAGTAGACAAACTGTTAAGGATAAGATACTTAAGCTGGAAAGTAATGCAGCGGAACAATTAACAACAGATGGTGCACCCAGCATGATTGGTAAGGTTACAACATATGGTGCACCCAGCATGATTGTTAAGGTTACAACACGGTGCCCCCAGCGATTGTTGGGGTAAAAAATGGCACCCAGATGATTTTAAAGGTTACAAAGAGGGTGCCCCGCAGATTGTTAAGGTTACAACAAGGTGCACCCAGCATGTTGTTAAGGTTACAAAAGGGTGCACCCAGCTGATTTTTTAGGTACAACAATGGTGCCCCCAGCATGATTTTTAAGGGTTTAAACAGAGGGTGCACCCACATGATTGTAAGGTTACAACAGATGGTGCACCAGCATGATTGGAAAGGGTTTAAACAGATGGTGCACTCAACTATTTTAAGGTTACAAAAAAATGGTGCACCCGCATGATTTTAAGGTTAAAAACAGTGGTGCACCCAGCATGATTTTTAAAGGTTTCAACAAGGTGCCCCACATGATTTAAGGTTACAACAATGGTGCACCCACAGTTTGGTAAGGTACAACAGATGTGCATCAAAATGATTTTTTAAGGTTAAACAATGGTGCACCCAGCAATTGTTAAAGGGTTTTACAACGATGGTGCACCCACATGATTTTTAAAAGGTTACAACGAGGTGCACCCAGCATGATTGTTAAGGTTAAAACAATGGTGCACCCAGCAGATTGTTAATTTTTAACAGATGGTGCACCCAGCAATTGTTAAGTTACAACAGTGGTGCCCCCCCAGCATGATTGTTAAGGTTACAACAGAGGTGCCCCCACATGATTGTTAAAGGGTTTACAACAGAGGTGCACCCGCATGATTTTTAAGGTTACAACAGAGGGTGCCCCCGAGGTTTGGGTAAGGCAACCAATTGACCCCAGATGATTTTTAAAGGGTTACAACAAAATGGTGCCACCGCATGATTGGAAAGGTTCAACAGAGGGTGCCCCACATGATTGGTAAGGTTACAACAGATGGTGCACCCGGGCTGTTGGTAAGGTTTAAAACAGAGGGTGCCCCCACAGTTTGGAAAGGGCAAAAAAAGATGGTGCCCCCCGCATGTTTGGGAAAAGGTTACAAAGAGGCCCCAGCATGATTGGTAAGGCAAAAAACAGTGTGACCCAGCATGATTGAAAAGGTTACAACAATGGGCACCCAGCATGATTGGTAAGGTTACAACAGAGGGTGAACCCAGCTGATTGGTAAGGCAAAAACGGGGTTTGAAACCCAGCATCTTTGGTAGGTTACAAGAGGGTGCACCCCCAATGTTTGGTAAGGTTTAAAAAAGGTGCACCCAGCATATGGAAAGGGCAAAAACAGATGGGCACCCACATGATTGGAAAAGGTTAAAAAAGTGGTGACCCAGCATGTTTTGGAAGGTTAAAACAGATGGTGCACCCGCATGTTTGGTAAGGCAAAAACAGATGGGTGCACCCAAAAATTTGGGAAAGGTTAAAAAGGGGTTTCACCCGCATGTTTGGTAATTTTTCAACTAGGGTGCATCAACATGATTGGAAAGGGTTTTCAACGATGGCACCCCAGTTTGGGAAAGGGTTTACAAAGAGGTGCACCCCAGATTGTAAGGTTTACAAAAAATGGTCCCACCAGCATTTTGGGTGGGGTTTACAACAGAGGGTTGAAACTCAACAGGGTTGGGGTAAGGTTAAAAACAAGGACCCACATGATTGGAAAGGGTTACAAAAAGGGGTGCCCCCACTGAGTGGTAAGGTTAAACGATGGTCACTCAACATGTTGGGAAGGTTAAAACGATTGGCACCCAGATATTGGAAGGTTACAAAAAGTGTAAAACCCGGTGATTTTAAAGGGTTACAAAAGATGGTGCACCCAGATGTTTTTGGTAAGCTACACAGATGGTGCCCCCAAGTTTTTGGTAGGTTACAACAGATGGGCCCCCGCATGATTAAAAAGTTACAACAGATGGTGCACCCAAGTGATGGAAAGGGCTACAACAATGGTGCACCCGGGTTGGTAAGGTTACAACAGATGTGCACCCAGCTAAATTTTTAAAGGTTACAGCAGATGGGCACCCATGTGTTTTGGTAGGTTAAAACAATGGTGCCCCCACATGATTGGTAAGGTTACAACAGAGGTCCCCCCACATGATTGGAAAGGCTAAAAAAAGATGGTGCACCAACATGATTGGTGGTTATAACGATGGTGCACCCACATGATTGGTAACGTTACAACAGAGGGTGCACCCAACATGATTGGGTAAGGTTACAACAAGGGTGCACCCAGCAGATTGTTAAGGTTACGCAGAGGGTGCCCCCATGTGTTTTGGTAAGGTACAACAATGGTGCACCCACGATTGGAAAGGGGTTAAAAACAGATGGTGCACCCAGCAGTTGGAAAGGGCCCAAAAAAAGATGGGCACTCAACAGTTTGGTGATTTTTAAAACAGAGGGCCCCAGAATATGGTAACGTTACAACAGATGGGCACCCAACAATTGGAAGGTTACAACAGTTTGTGCACCCAGGTTTGGTAAATTGCAAACGATGGTGCACCCAAGTGTTTGGTAAGGTACAACAGATGGTGACCCAGCATGTTTTGGTAAGGGGTTCAACAGATGTGCACCCAGAGGATTGGTAAGGTTAAACAGTGGTGCACCCAGGTGTTTGGGAAAGGTTACAACAGAGGGTGACCCATCATGATTGGTAAGGTTACAGCAATGGTGCACCCAGAGTTTTTGGTAAGGTACAACAATGGTGACCCATAATTGGTAAGTTACAACAAGGGTCACCCAACATGATTTGGAAAGGCTCAAAAAAGGTGCCTCAAATGTTGGTGAGGTTACAACAGATGGGACCCAGCTGTTGGTAAGGTTACAACAGAGGTGCACCCAGCATGTTGGTAAAGTTACAACAGATTGTGCACCAGAAATTTGGGAAAGGGCTACAAAAGATGTGCACTAAACATATTGGTGAGCACAACAGATGGTGCACCCAGCATGTTGGTAAGGTTAAACAATGGTGCACCCAGCATGTTTGGAAGGTTAAAACAAGGGTGCCCCCCAGCAGTTTGGGGGTAAGGTTCAACAGATGGGCACCCAGAGTGATTGGAAAGGGTTTTCAACAGATGGTCACCCTGCATGTTTGTAAGGTTGCAACAAAGGTACCCCCGAGTGTTTGGGGAAAGGGGTTACAACAATGGTGCCCCAGAGTGTTTGGTAATTTTTACAACAGGGGGTGCACCCAGGTGATTGAAAGGTACAAAAGGGGCACCCCCATATTTGGAAATTTTGCAAAAATGGTGCACCCAGAGGGTTTGGTAAGGTTACAACAGATTGTCCCCCAGCATATTTAAGGTTTAAAACAGATGGCCCCCCCAGAGTGATTGGAAAGGGTTTACAACAGTGGTGCCCCCCAATGATGGTAATTTGCAACAAATGGTGCCCCCAGAGGATTGGTAAGGTTAAAACAGATTTTGCACCCAGCAGTTTGGGTAAGGTTACAACAGTTGTGCCCCAGGGTGTTGGAAAGGTTTAAACAATGTTGCACCCACAGTTTGGTAAGGTTGCAACAAAGGGGCCCCCCCAAAGGATTGGAAAGGAAAAACAGAGGGTGCACCAAAATAATTTGGGAAAGGTTACAACAGTGGTGCACCCACAATTGGTAAGGGGTTTTGTAAATCGTCTGTAAAAGATGTTAGTCACCAGTGACAGATTTTCACTGCATATACACGAGGCTTTATGTACAAAAGGGTCTATAAGAACTTCAAGAAGTGATACAGTCCTAAGATTGCTAATTACTTTTTTGCACGAACTTTGAATAAAAACAAAATCAAAATTTTTTTGAAGGAGGTGTTTAGACAACAATGTTTGTTGACTTAGTCCAGGTTTTTGTTTTGAAACAATTTGTTGAATGTTTTGGATGAGATAAATTCTTTTAAGAAACCAACATTTTCTTATTAAGAATTTGATACGTGGGGTTTGTAAATTTTTTTTTCGTCTTTTGGAAATTTAAAAAGAACATTAAATTTACAAGTCCTGGTAATACACTTGATTTTATGTTCGTTTACATAAAACATTTGAAATGAAGTTAGGGGTTTTTAAAAGGGGAAATTAGATAGTGAGGGGTTTTTCATCTACTATTCTTGTGAATCATTTTTTTTCAGTGAAAAAACTTTTTTAAAGGGGTTGGTAATAGTAGCAGCCTTTTTAGGATAAAACTAGTAGGTCATGTATATCTCTAAAGGTTGGGTTTTTAGAAAACACGTAAGAAAACACATAACATATTTTTTAAAAAATTTTTTAAGCCCGGTAATAGTAGCACCTTAGGGATGAAAACTAGTAGGTCATTTATATCTCTAAAGGTTTTTAAAGAAAGACACTAAGAAAACCCAATAACATATTTATTATAACTTTTTTAAGTGGTAATAGTAGCGTTTAGGTTAAAACTATGGGGTCATGATATCTCTAAAGTTGGTTTTTAGAAAGACCAAAGAAAACACTAAACAAATTATTATAACTTTTTTTAAGTTTAAAAATAGTGCACCCTTTGGATAAAATATGGGTCGTAACTCTAAAGGTTTGGTTTGAAAACACGTAAGTAAACACTAAAAACATATTTATTAAAACTTTGTTAAGTCGGGTAATAGTAGCACCTTATGGATAAAAACAGTGGGTCATGTATATCTCTAAAGGGTTGGGTTTAGAAGACACGTAAGAAAACACTATAACAATTTATTAAATTTTTGTTAATCGGGTAAAAGTACAGCCTTATGATGAAACATGGGCATGTATTCTCTGAAGTTGGTTTAAAAAGACACGAAGTAAACTATAACATATTTTTATAACTTTGTTAAGTCCGGTAATGTACAGCCTTATGGATGAAATTTGGGGTCATGTATATCTTGAAGGGTTTGGTTTAGAAAAACACGTAAGTAAACACTAAAACATATTTATTATAACTTTTTTAAAGTCTGGAAAATAGCACCCTTTGGGATGAAACTAGTGGGAAATTTTTCTCTTAATTTTGGGTTTAGAAAAACACGTAAGTAAACACTAAACTTTTTATTATAACTTGTTAATCCGGGAAATAGTGCAGCCTTAGGGATAAAACTATAGTCAGTATATCTCTAAAGGGTTTTGGTTTTAGAAAGACACGTAAGTAAACACATAAATTTTTATTATAACTTTGTTAATCGGTAATGTACACCCCTTAGGGATGAAACATGGGTCATGATATCTCTGAAGGGGTTTAGAAAGACACGTAAAAAAACACTATAAAATTTTTATTATAACTTTGTTAAGCCCCGGTAATAGTAGCAGCCTTAGGGATGAAATAGTAGGTCTTATATCTCTGGGGTTTGGGGTTTAGAAAGACCTTAAGTAAACACTAAAACAATTTTTTATAACTTTGTTAAGTCTGGTAAAGTACCCCTTTATGGAGAAATAGTGGGTCAGTATTTCTCTGAAGGTTGGTTTAGAAAGACACTAAGAAAAACCTGAAAAAATTTTTATTAGAAAACTTTCGGCCCTGGGACCTCGATCACTTCAAACATACATGTAGAAAAGACATTAATATAAGGCGGAGAGTGAGATGTGACGCACGTGACCTGAGGAATTTTTTAGAACATAAGAATGGAGAACCGTGAAAAGGCCTACTGGCTCATGCGAGGGGTCTTTATCAAAAAAAACCCTCTCCCTGTATGGGGACGGGAGACGATGAAATCATGTGACTCCTTTTGTTGTTGGTTGGTGCTGCTTAATATCATTATCCAATGTTTTTGAAATTTTGTAGTTTCCGGTTGCTTCTATGTGTCGGTACGGCGATTAGTGAAGTTCTAGGCACCGTCGGGTCTGGGTCTGGTTCCTTTGAAAACGAGTTGTCCTCTTTCCATTTCATAAAATGCCCCTGGAGTCTCTGTGGAGGACACAGGACCAAAATGTCTTGTTAGGGCTTTTTTCGATGCTCATTCAGGGGGTCTGCAAGATCTCTCCCTGCTCCCTACAATTTCTTGGGACAAAACCCCCACAGGGGTAGTTAGACGCCGCTGTAAAGTTAGGGTGGGGGCTGCGTTTCGTAGGAGTCTTTGATAGATGAAAGTGTTTTTTGGTGGAACGTTAGTTATCATAGGCAAAGGGCCCGGGAGTATTCGTGGCAACTAGCCCCCGTGGGAGTACTAGACGTTTAGGGGGCTTTTCCGGGCGGTTTTTTTGAGGATAGCTTGTGATGAAAGGTTTTGAAAACCACAATTGAAGAAGAGACACTTATGCAACCATGGGGAAACTTTATTGAAGAAAAGTTTCGCCACACAGTGGCTTCATCAGTCAAACAAAGTAAAGTGGGTAAGGGGAGTAAAGTTTTTAGGTAATCGTCCCTAACCGGAAATCGATGTTTTTAGTCCCCACTCTTGTAGGAAATGCAGTAGGGCCAAGAGGGGGCTTATATACTGCTGGTTTAGTTGAAGCAGGGGAGGGGGGGGACACAGGGGACCCGCCACATGTAAGTAGGTCGTCGTCCCAAAAGGGTTGGGGAAGCGTGGAGTCTTTTTACAAGACCCCCGATGAAACCACTGTGTGGGGAAAACTTTCTTTAATAAAGATTCCCATGTTTGCATAAGGTTCTTTCTTCCACTTGTCGGTTTCATAATCATTTTCACATCTCTAGACACCAACATCTGGGGTCTTGGGCAAAGACTCCCGCTTGCCCCAACCTTTGGGCGACGACCTCTTACACAGTGGGAGGCCCACTGTGATCCTGCCCCCCCCTTTTCTTCAAATCACTCACGCAGATAAAAGCCACCCCCTGGGCCCCAGGGTGCATTCCCACAAAAGGGGATGGACGAAAACATAGATTCCGGTTGAGGACTTTTACCTCAAACTTTAATCCCTTTCCCACTTCAAATTTGTATTGCATTTAAGCCACTGTGTGGGGAAAAGTTTCTTCAATAAGATTCCCCTGTGTTTTCATAAGGTTCATTCTCAAATTGTGGTTTTTCAAACCATTCATCAACTGTCAACACTCAAAAACATGGGGGTTTTTTGGGACAAAAACTTCACGCTTCCCCAACCCTTTTGGGCACGACCTACTTACACTAGGGGGAGGGCCCACGTGATCCCGCCTCCTCCTGCTTAAAATATCTCACCGCAGTATATAAGCCACCCCTTTTGGCCCCCAAATTTTCATTTTTACAAGATGATGGGCTGAACACATCGATCCGGGTTTGGGGGCTGATTCCCAAAATTCACTCTCCTTACCCACTTTACTTTGTATTGGGCTAATGAAGCCACTGTGGGCGAAAAAGATCTTCAATAAAATTCCCCTGTGTTGCAAGTGTCTCAATTCTTCGGATAGTTTTGCCTTGTCGCAATCTCGGGTGAAGAAAAATGGGAACTGAAGGTGTAAAAGGCTTGTGTTAGTAAGTGCATCTTTTAGAAAACAAGGGGTGGGGATGCGAAGAGTCTCAGGAAGAACCAATGAGGACCCTCTCTTGGCGGGTGTCCCTTTGGTGTAAAAAATGTTAAATCGTCCTTGTTGGAGTTTTCTTTTCACTTTGAAGAGAAGTTTGTCAGGTCGGGAGATCTGCACAGTAAACGTCGAGGAAGGAAATTTGCCCTCATTTCGGTTCAAATTAAACTTTATTTATGTTCAATCATTTATCTTGAACATCAAAAAGGGGTAAAATACCGACAGGTTGGAGGTAAGACCAAAGGCAAAGTTGGAAATTTATTCGAAAAGTTTTGCCACACAGTAGGGTTTTAGTCGAAACAGAAAGTAGGGAGGAAAAGTAGAGATTGAAGACAATTAAACACCATACCCTTTGGGCGTAAATTTGAGGTTTTCAGCCCTCAGCCTAGAAGTTCATTCCATAGTTCCGACTATGGAACTGAACTCTCCAGTAGGACGACAACCTCAAATTCAAAAGACTCAAGGGGGATGGGCTGATTCATCGTCTTCACATCTCACTGTTTCCGCCTACTTTCTGTATTCGTGAAAAGCCTACTGGAGGCGAAAAGTTTCGGAAAAAAGTTCCTAAATGTTGCCTTTGTGTTACCGCATTTTCTTGTTGAGAAGGCCCGGGTATTGAGACGTCCGATAGAAAAAACCCTTTAAAAATCACGATTTAGCCAGGTAACGGGGTTTGGGGAAAGAGGTGCTGAAATTTCGTCTCTAGGTTTTTTCCCTGAAAAAGGGTTGAAAAACCCGCACGAGCGGGCTGCCCCTTTCCATCCCAAAGCATTGTTTGTAACAGTTGTCCACACTTAAGAAGTTGAAATTAACACAAAGTTTCCCCTAGATTTATGAAATCTAGAAGAGGTAAAGGGGGTGGGTTTTCAGTGGCCTCTGTCTCAGAAAGTTGATTCAGAAACATAACGCTGGAAAAGGGCTGTGCACAAAGAACCAGCTTTGTTTTGACTTCAGGGTTGGAAATTCGGGAGAGAAGCACCTGGTTTTAGGTGGGCTTGATGATGGTGCCCGAACGCTGAAAGGTATTTGGCAAGTGGCCCGGTAGTCTGTGTGGGCACTCCCTATCCCAAGTGATAGGCCCTATTTGGGGGGCCAGTTTGTGTTCTTAGGAAGGCCCTACAGGGGTGTGGTTTCGGGTTACCCTGGAAAAAGTTTTTAAATAATTTTTTGCCTTTTTTATTTTCGAAAGATGCACGGCCTTTTGAAGGGAAAATCTGGTAATTTGAAGTACATGATCCGATACAGGGGTATGGTTGGCATCGTTGAGAAGATTTAAGACTTTAAATTTTTGTAGTCGACAGTGTTTAAAACCACACCACCCTCCTTTTCGCGGGTTTTTAATGACGATATATGTGTTGGGCCCAAATTCCTATGCTTGGATGTATTTCTGGGAAAGACCGGGGCTTTAAGGCTCATACGCAGCAGTGATAATTCCTTGGACAAAGCCCTTTTTAAAATCGGATCTCCAAAAGGGTTTGGTTTTTTGGGTTTCCATATCCCCCAAAATTTTGTTTTTTGTTGATGCCAAAATAAACTTGAGCCCTGGCTGAGGGGTTCGTCTCGGTGACGGTTTTGTTAGGAAGATAAGTTATTTATGATTTCTGGTCGTCCCCTTTCGCTCCATGCTGTGGGAGCACAGGTTTGTATTTTGTGTGCTTCATTTCTGTGGATTTTGCAGTGGTAAAATTGGGTGAGTTAAAAATTTTTCATCCCCCTTTTGCAGATAGGAAGTGAACCGAAACTGAGGGGGAGTAATGAGGCCTCCTTCAGCATGTCGCAGTTCATCAGGCTTTCCTAAGTAGGCAAACACAGGAGAGAAAGGGTGTCTAGATTTGGGCAGTTGCGAGGAGGACTGTGGTACCCTATCTCAGCAAGACTTCTTCTAGGAAGAGTGTCGGTTCCGAAGACTATTAGCTTTGAGGGAGGAAAGGTTTTTGGTCCTGGGACCCTTTATCACTTTTAACATACGATTTAAAAAACATTATTAAAATAGCGGGGAGTGAATTGTGGCACTGACCTGAGGAAAGTCATAAGAACTAAGAATGGGGGAAAACTGTGAACCTACTGGCCAGCGAGGGGAGGTCTTATCAAAAAAACCTCACCTATGATGAGGGCGGGTAGACATGAAAACATGGCTCCCTTTTTTTGGGTTGGTGTTGTTAAGTTATGTAGCCAAATTGTTTTTAAATTTTTTAGTTTCCAGTGTTCGTTCTATAGTGTCGGTGACGGGATTAGTGAGGGTTCTAGGGACGTCGGGTCGAGGTCTGGTTCGGGGAGAATGGTTTTTTGCCTCATTCATTCATCAAATGCCCCCTGGGTCCTTGGAGGACACAGTGTACCTTTCATCGTCTTGTTAGAGGCATTTCAATGCCATTCGGGGGGGCGCAAGTCTCTCCTGTCTCGCCTACAATTTTTGGGACAGATCCCCTAGGGATAGTGTATTCGCCCGCTGTAGAAGTTAGAGGTGTGGGGCTGCATTTTGTTTGAGGCTTTGATAACGATTGTTTTTGGTGAAAAAGTTGAGTTTCCCTACAAGTGCCCGGGGGGTATTGTGGCAACCGCATATGGGGGGTACTTGAACTGTTTAGGGGCTGCCATGGGGGGTTTGTTTAAGGTAGCTTGCCCCTTTATTAGCATCGAAATGCCTCTAACAGAGACGATTTTGGTACGGGCCGTGTCCTCCACAGGACTCCCGGGCATTTGAGAAAAAGGGAATGAGGCACAACCATTCTCCCCCGAACCAGACTCAAGCCGACGGGCCAAAAGCCTCACTAAGCCGTACCCACCTTTTAGAAAGCAAACGGAAACTACAAAATTTCAAAAATGGCAACATGATACTTAGCACCCAAACCCCAAAAACAAGGAGTCACATGATTTCATCGTCTACCCGTCCCCCATCTAGGTAGAGGTTGTTTTTTATAAAGACCGCCTTCAGAGAAATAGGGCCCTTTTACAGGTTCCTCCATTTTTATTTTTTTTTTTGACATTCCTCAGGTCACGTGCGTCACATCTCACTCCCCCTATATATATAATGTCTTTTTACCTATGTATTTAGAAATGATCGAGGTCCCAGGACCGAAACGTTTTCTAATAAATTTATAGTGTTTCTTTTTTTCTTTCTAAAAACCCAAATTGTCGGTAATTTTTACCAAGGGTTTATACCATCTCTGAAGGTTCAAAATACAAGACTAATTTCATTATCGTCTCAGTGTGCACCACCACAAACTCATTGATGGTAAATAAATAAAAGGTCCACAAATTTTTCCCCCCAGTTTAATTTTATGTTTTCTGCTAAAATAAAAATATTCACTTCTCTTTAAAATGTGTTTTGTAGTAAAATAATATCTGGAATTTTCCCTTTTTGATATTTATGTACATCTTAAGGGGTTAAAAATCAATAAAAGAATTTTCTTTAATTTACGTAGGCCCCCATTACATGTAGGGGTTTGGTTTCCCGGCTGCCGCCCTAAAGTGGAATACACTTTTTTCCTTTTAAAAAACAAACAAATACTAATGACAATTTACACTAACAAATATTAGGCTAGCAAAAGAACAGGCTCAAAACACAATAAAAAAGTACAAACACAATGTACTCATTACTTTCCTTAAAAAATTTTTTGTCTTAAACTAGGGGAGATGAGTGTATTTTTTTTATTTATTTATTATCGCCCGGCCGATTCCCCCAAGGCGGGGCCGAAAAAAAAAATTTCACCATTTCACCCATCACGTCTGCCAGAAGGGTGCTTTCAAACTTTTTTTAAAATGCAAAATTTAAAACCCCTCCTTCAGGTGCAGGCACTGTACTTCCCATCCCAGGACCAATCCGGGCCGCCGTTTTCCCTGAACCCCCTTTATAAATGTTTCTTGCCACATCCAACAGCAATCAAGATTAAAAACCCTTTTCTCCATTTATCCCATCAAAAACCTCTGCATGCCCGCTGAAGTCCCAAACCCCCCCCACACAAACCCCTTTAAAACCCCTCCCCCCAACCTTTCCTGGCGACCCCTACCCCGCCTTCCCTTCCCTACGACGATACATCTTTAATCATTCGTTTCACTCCCTTTTCTCTACATGTCCGAACCAACAAAAACCCCCCCCCCCGGACAAAAAGTTTTGGTAACCCCGCACCCCCCCTCCTAACTTCCAAAAACGAAATTTTTTAAATTAAACCCCCCATTACCCTCAGACAGACATCTCCACTGCCCCCAGCCTTCTCCTCGCTCAACATCATCACCCCGCTTTTACACCCCTATAAGACGTGGGGGAAAAAATACTCAATACATTCCCCCTTTGCCTCCAAGGACAAAGTTCTTTGTTCCACAGACTCCTTGCACCCCTCACACTTTTTTCCCCCACAATTCTTGATTTACCTCTTTTCAAGACCCCTCCCCTGACCCTTTCCCCTCCCAAATATCGAATACGTTACCCCCTCCATACTCTCTCCCTCCCAAATTATTCCAATCTTTCATCACCTAATCTTTTTGTTATCCTCATAACCTTTTCTCTTTCCATTTTTCACCTTTAATTTTTTTTTTTGCCCCCTACCAAATTACAACCAATTCCCAAAAATCCC
>NW_026510067.1:0-14908 GCF_026875155.1 Cherax quadricarinatus | reverse complement strand
AATAGCCCTTGTTTTTAAAGCGCTTCTTTTTATTAAATAATAATGTAGCTTAATGGAGCACTGTATATGTCCTGAGCGGCGAGGAGAGGCAACACTGTCTGTATGGCGTGGCAGACGACAGGCGTGGAGACTTCAGGCAGCAACAGGAGTGCAGAGGGAGGCTTCCTGCCCTTGGGTAGGCAGCCACCGACGCCCAATCCTGATGGTGAAGATGAAGACGAAGGTCCAGCAGCACCATTCTGAGGGAAAAGTCACTCCCTACCGGGGTTATTCGAGAAAGGCGAGATCGATTGTTGATCGAGGAATGATGTGATCTGAACTGTGTGATCGACGAAAAGGAGAGAAGGAGGGACTATATGTACGCAGGAGGTAGTGGTAATAGCAGAGGTAGAAGGTTGTAGTAGTGGGGAAGGTAGTATGGAGGAGGAGGAGGAGCCAGTCAAATACCTACCCTCTGTGGGCACCTAGCTCCCTTGCAGTGCTCCTCTTTCTTAGTATTTGACTGGCTCCTCCTCCATACTACCTTCCCCACTACTACTATCTTCTGCCCCCACTACTACCACTACCTCCTCCTGCCTACACATACTCTCTCCTCCTCGTTACTAAATGATTATAAATGACCACAACTTTTAAAGGGGTGGACCGGTAAGCCAGCGGAAGGCCTCGGTCAGATGATCAAAAACTCCAAAAGGCGGGTCATCATCTAAGACCCGCATCAGGAAACACTTGTCCTGTTTCCTGACGAACCTTATCTAACCTAACCTCATTTTCGCTAGTGTGACTTTGTAAATGGTCCAAGTCGGACTGAAACGTCGTCGTAAGCTCCTCTCTTCTATATGTGGGTTATTTGGGAGGGGTGAAATGCTCTTGTTGTCTACAGCGATACAGTTCATGCAGGTTAAAAAACTTAATATAATTGCATGTTTTCACAATCCATTTAGATCTGTGTGTGTTTACTTCTACACATTTAGTAAGATTCATAGTGACAGTGCCTAGTTCATTTCTTAACATTCTAATACCGAGTATCCTATCACTGATACTAGAAATACCAAGCTCCTTCCTCATATTAAGAACCTTTGTAGATTTGGGACAGCCAAGAATAATTCTGAGAGCTTCATTTTGCATTAACCCCAAGGATCGGAGAGAACTTTTTCTAGCTAATATGGGAGCAGCATAATCAGTTAAGGACCTAACATAGGTTATGTACATCATTCTCACGATTCTCACATTAGCACCATAATTGGGGTTGTAACCAACAACAGCTTTGAGAGCATTTAGCCTATCTTTGTATTTCTTATCTAGTTGTGTTATAGTGGATTTATTAAAGGGTATCTACACCAAGGTATCTGTAAGTCTGATTAATGCTTTTCCTAAGTGCTCTACCTGCCTCATCTAAACATAGCTATAAGCAATGCTAAAAGACATCATGATCCATACAACAGGGCATAAGATGAATTTGCTATGTAAGTGGAATTAAGTCTTTGTGTTTGCACTGGGGAAAGAAGAGGACTATGCTGTTATTAACTCCAAAGAGTTAGAAACCCGGGAAAACACAATAAAGCCAATAAATTATGCCTTATTTCCATTCGGGTCATATTTTTTTTTTTGGTGTCTCGTGGCTCATCAGTAGCAGCTCAACACCCCCCCCCTGAGGAACTGGGGTTCGATTCCCGTATGAGTGGAAATGTAGGGTATGTTTCTTTACACCTGCTCCCTTTCACCTAGGAAGAAGTAGTTATAGTTTTTGCCGACTATTGTGGGGTCGCGACCTAGGGGAGAGGTTTAAAGACCTAATGGAAATAAGATGGACAATCCTCCTGACATCCTAAATTTATCAAGTCCTTCGGGGTTACTAACCTACCTGGTTAATAACCCGAACACCTTCCTCAGGGGGCGACACCCCACCACAGTCGACTAATTCCAGGTATCTGTTTAATTTTACGATGCTGTGATCTTTTTGTCACTTTTGAATATTAACTTTAGTATTTCTTTTTGTCGTATTATATTTCTAATGACTCCTCGAAGAACAATCGCTAAAGTTTGTGTAGCCATAATTTTACACAATTTTCGATTATTACATTTGTCTTATTTGGATACGGTAAATTATCTGGGGTTAAATAAAAAGGGAAAAAAAAGTAACTTTTTGCATTGGGGCCTTGTTTAATGTCCCCTCAAGGAATTTCAAAATGTTGGTGGGGGGCTTTTTGATTTGGGAATTGGATCTGGGTCCATTTCCCCCCAAAGTTGTTTAGTTTAATATGTTTTTTAAACCCCAAAACCCACCTGTGGGCGGAGTCAAAAAAATTTACAGGGGTACATAATGGGTCCGGGGAACTGGGCCTCAAATTTTGATAGTGGGGCAAGTTACAGGGGAAAAATTGAATTCACAATTTACAAAGGTAATAACTCAAAATTTTTCAAAGGTAATAAAACTCCAGGTGGGTTAGTCACAATCATACAAGTTACAAAGGTATTTAAAGATTACAGGGGTAAAACAAGGGGGTTCCAGGGCCCCGGGGCCCCAAAGTTTTGATGGTTAAAATGGGTTAAAGGTAATGAACCACAAGTTAAAAAGGAAAATGAATCACAATTTTAAAAAGGTAATGAAACTGAAAGAAGGGTTACTTACGTGTATACATGGCTGAAATCTGAACAAATTTTGGGAGAAATTGAGAAAATTCACACTTCCAAAACCCGGGTTTCACAACGTATGATTTATTGGGGGCAAATGTTGATTGTGAGCTCTCTCCCCTCTCTTTTTCCCCAAAACCACACACACCACCCCCACGAAACAAATTATACACACACCCATAACCCCCACACCACACACACCACACAAACACACCCATACACAAACTCAAACAAACACACGCACACACACTCATACACAACACACCACACAATACACAAAACACACTCTTTATTTCCACACACCCCACACACACAAGCCTTTGACACAGTTCCTCACAAGGTTTATTTCCGAAGCTAGAGCAAACCCGCATATAACGGGAACAGAAAATTTTTTCGAAAATTTACCTGACGGGGAGGGCAACAAAGAGTCATGGAAAGAAATTATTTATAAACAGTGGGCCTGTGACGAGGGGGGTCCCACGGGGGTGGGCCCCTGGGGCCCTGCTTTTTTTTGGTTTAGTGAACGACATAAACGGGGGGTTTTAGACTCGGAAGGGGCCCCCTGTTTGCAAAATGATGTAAAGAAGGGAGGAAAATTAAAAATCTGAGGGGAAAACCGGGCGGGACTTCAAAAAAGACCGGGGCAGACTGGCCCCTGGTCCGAAAATGGTTTTCTCAAATTTAACCCTTTGTCAAATGCAAAGTCCATGAAGATAGGGGGGGGGCACAAAAAACCACAGACAGGGGTTACTAGGGGGGCCCAAAAGGGACTGCAAAAATCACTCAAGGAGAAAGATCTTGGGGGGGAGTATAACCCCGGAGCTTGTCTCCGGAAGCACCTAAATCAGTTAACTTTTGCAGAAAAGGGGGCGCCTGGAAAATTTAGAACAGCTTTCCGAAAAACCTTAGAAAGGGAAATTTCATTCAAGACCTGTACACCGTGTATGTGGGGGCCCATACTGGAGATGCAGCCCTTTGGGAAAAAAACCCGCATTGTTTAAAGCAGTCAAGAAACTAGAAAAAAGGTACAAAGGTTGCAAAAAAGGTTTTTTTCCAGAAAAAAAGGGGGAATGCCCTTTTAAAGAAAGATTAAGGGAAATGGGCCCCTGACGACACTGGGGGACGGGGGGGGGTCGGGGGGAGACTGAAAAAGGGACATAAAAAATACCCCGTGGAATAGAAAGGTGGCCAAGGACGGGAAAGTTCCAGGGGGGGGAAACACAGAAAAAGAGGCCAAAATTTGGGAAGTTAAAGACAAAAATTGAGTCAGAGAGAAGTAGGAAGTATTTTTTTTCAGCCCATAGGGGTTGAAACCCATGGAATAGCCTAAAAAAATGAGGGTATTGGGGGCGGGAACCAAAACACATTTTTTAAGACGAGGTTTGATAAAGCTCAGGGAGGGGGGAGAGATAGGGTCTGTAGCAACCGGGGGGAAGAGGGGGGGCCCAAAGGAAACAGGACTCGACCCCCGCAACCACAAATAGGGTGAGTACAAAATAGGGGGTAAAAACCACACACAACACACACCACACAAAACCACACACTCACACCTAAAAACACATACCAAACACACACACGCACACACACAACACACACACACCCCACACCACACCCCACCACAACAAAACACATTGCACATATGTGGTAATGCTTTATTTACAGCTAGCAAAGTCAGGGTATTTCTCCAGAATGGTCTGTAATATACCTGTGGATAAAATACTTAGCCATTTCTTGAACACTTCTGAGTGAGTTGTTTCTAAATTCATTAATTTTATCGCACTCCATTTACATAATGACGCAGGGTGTGACAATAATCCATCTGGCAAAGTTTACATTTCGTTTAGTCTACATTGGTGGTGGTGATTTAACCTCCCAAAAAGATACTTGTAACCCAGCCGGAGCGGGGGGTTTAGTGAATCCAAGAGTCTGCTTAAGCTTTTGTTGGGATGCCCATAGACATGTGGTTTCCTCCTGCATGATAGAATGATGATAGATGGACTCACTGGTGTCAATCTCCCTGAGCCTTAAGCCCATAAAATTCAGCTGAAGTTCTTTTCGTATTATTGTTCTAAAAACTACTACCTGAAAAGCCGAGATTGTAATCTACCCCCTCTTTGAAAGCATCAGCTTAGCCAATTTATCAGTTCTATCATGCATCTGAAGACCAATGTGAGATGGAATCCACAGCATGTGCACTCTGACTCCACTGTCCACAATCCTACCATACCTGTGTTCTGGCTTCTGACACAAGCATGCCACAATTTATGCTTAATGAGTTGAGAGCATTTATGGATGACAGAGAATCAGTTACAATTAAACTGGGCAATCTTTGATTCATAGATGCATTTCAGTGCAAGGAGTATGGCAAACAGTTCTGTCTGAAGGGTAGAGGCCCAATAATTGATGCGTGCTCCAATTAAGTCTGAATGCCTTCCACATCCCCCCCCCCAGGCGCTGTATAATCCTCCGGGTTTAGCGCTTCCCCCTTGATTATAATAATAATAATCTTGATAATGTCCCAACTTATTATTATTACTATGGCAAACGTTACTTTGACTTTTTTGGGTTACTAGGTAAATTTACAAATTTTATTTTCTATGATAATTTGTTTAGCTGTATTTATGTGTACCTGTGGCTAAATAAACTTATTTACTTACTTGCTTATGTAGCCAAATCTCAACGTGAGTTAACTACATTAATTATTATTATTATAATAAAAAACAAGGGCTAAACCTACAAGGTCACACAGTGCCGGTTACATCAAAAAAAGTAAACAATAGCAACTTATTTCTACTGGGACCCTTGATAATATCCAACTCATTATCATTACTAACAATATAGCTTAATCATCTCAACATGAGTTACTATATAAGACCATTACGACAAAGCATTAACTTAGGTACGAAGCCTAATAATATCTATATATATATAATATATATAATATATATATATATATATATATATAATTTATATATATATTAATATATATAATACATATATATATATATATATATATATATATATATATATATATATATATATATATATATATATATATATATAATATATAAAATACTTATAATATATATATATATATATATATATATATATAAAACTAAAATATATATATATATATAATATATATATATATATATATATATATATATATATATATATATATATATATATATATATATATATTATTATATATATATAATATATATATTATATAATATATTTTTATTATTTATATATATATATATATACTATAATATATTTATTTATATTTGCAGCCATGATTTCAGCGGAGAAAGACAGATTGTGAGAGTTAGTGTTGTGATGTTGGTGTTCTGTGGTGTGTGTGGCCAGCCATGGCCTGGTGCTGCCATCTGCTGTACTCACTAAGTTTGTTTTGTTACTGTAACACAGGAGGAGGTCCTTGAGTACCTCACAACCACACACTGGATTACCTTGTCTTCACCTACTTCTAGCAGCCCTCTAGCGTCATACTAGTGCTTCTGGAGCGTTTGTGTTGGCTGTGTCATCGCTGGATATCATCTAGCGAGTTGTGTGGATAATAATAGTGGTGTGGATATGCAACTTTCACAGCGCAAGTGTTGATACTTGGTGTTCAGTGGTGTTTTATGTGTCCTTGGCTGTGCTTGCTGACCCAAGTACCACCAGCACTCGCTAGTGTGATGGACTCACACACTTTCTAGAGCCTGACTACTTACAAGCAGCTCACTGTCACTAGACTCAGCAGAACTTGTGGACACATTCATCTGCTGTGGAGGTCGCCGAGCTTGACACTGGCATAAGGAATGTAATTTGTGTATTAACTGTGGAGGAATATATAGACAAATGGCAGTGCGGGCAAGATTTGAGACTGTTTGCTTCAGTGCCTTGCAGGAAGAGAAAGTCCAGCCAGCATCAGTGCAGATCATATTTCAGTAACAGCTCCATTTTAAGCTCAACCAGGGAAAGCAAAGTGTCTTCCAATGTGTCCATCAGCAGCAGCAGTTCGAGTGATGAGATGAGCCTGACATCAGATGGTGGGGGGCAAGGTGGAGGGGAGAGTCCAGCAAGCCATATGATTACTTGTTAAAGTTTCGTTGGTGGGCGACAGTGATGTTGGCAAGCACGAGATCCTACAGCCCCTCGAGGACCCGGCTCCACCCAGTCCCCCTTCTGTGTTGGCAAGTGGTGAGCTAAGCACTACTTTCTTCTTTATTAGCCCCATACAACTCTATTGTACCCTTAACAATGCTGTCCTAGTAGCTCAGTTGGGTGTGTTTTCTTAAGATTCCTGCTGTCCTTGTTCACCTAGCAGTATGTAGGTACTTAGGTGTTAGTCGACTGTGTGGGTCTCTTTTCTGGGGACAAATTTAAAAATTAATCCAATTGCCTGAAATGCTCTGCATAAACAGGTTTTCTGTAAGTAAGTAAGTAAGTTTATTCAGGTATACACAAATACAGTTACATAGAATTATCATACATAGCAGCATATGTGTAGAGAACCTAGGATAACTCAAAAAAGTCAGACAGAGTGACTTATTTCCATTGGGGTCCTTTTACCTTATTATTATAATATAAAGGTTATAATATTTTCTTATTCTACAATGAAGATAACATCTTATTATCATACTAAAAAGACTATTTATTTATTTATTTATTTATTTAAAATTTGAGCACACATACAGAGGTACAAAAAATACAGATAAGAGCAGCATGCCAAAGCGACTTATACTATGCATAGCATTACGGGCTACACGAGGGTCATTAAGACTATCTACAATACGAGGGTCATTACTAGGAATAAGGTAAAATTTACACGTATGTTAGCTAAAAACTAGAAAATTATTCCCCTCCCTTTCTGTAGCTACATTCATCAGACACCTTTTGGCACTCTTCTTAAACTGGTTCATGCTATGACTGGCTTTGACATGTGCGGGTAGTCTGTTCCATTCCTTTATTGCTGTACAATAAAAGGTGTTTGATGCCTGGCCAATGACTGTGGGTACTACAAAGTTGTGCTCTCTCCCCCTAGTACTATGATTGCTTTGGTTCCCAACCTTGACAAAATTGACAGCAAGATATTCTGGACACTGTTTGTGAGCAATTTTATAAACATGATTTAGCTTCAGTTGTTTTTACTCTGTCTTCAACATTCAGCATATCCAACTGCTGTAATTCATCCTGGCCTACATGTTCTCTTGGTCCCAGCCCCAGGATGAATCTTACGATTTTGTTCTGGGTGATTTGCAGTCTTATCTTTCAGTTTTTTTGTCAAGGCAGAGTACCATGAATGCAAGCGTAATCCATATGGCATTGTATAAGGGCTAGACATAGGGTCCTGCTTGCCTCAGTAGGTAGACACTGTGCTTGTCTATACAGGAACTTCAGTCTGGCATTCGCTTTCTTTACTACAGTGTTCCCTATCAATTCTCCTGACATGCATGGGTCAAAGGGGATTCCCAGATATTTTACTGATGAAACCAAAGTGATGGGCTCCCCATTACACTGAACATTAAAATTATTTATCCTTCTCAGTTTGTTTCGTGCCAAAGAGAATGGCTTCAGTTTTCCCTAGGTGTAATGATAGTTTGTTGTCTACTAACCATTTGCTGCAGGACTCCAGTTCCAGTGTTAAAACATTAGCAATATCTTGTGGGTCTTTACCTGTCACTACCAACTAGGTGAGTACAAATAGGAAGTGCGTCTGTCTGGCGCTCAGCAGACGGAGGATCAAGCCTCCATGTCATGCGCTGAATGATCCCCATGGATTTAGCGCTTAACATAAATTAAAAAAAAAAAAAAATTTACCTGTCACTAACAGAGCACTGTCATCTGCATACAGTAGGAGTTTGCACTTGACACTGATAGGCATATCATTGACATAACATAAGAATAATAAGGGACCCAGAATACTACCTTGGGGAACTCCACATGTTATCGGCAGGGGTTCTGATTCCGTTTTGTTGATTTTGACTATTTGTCTCCTGTTGCTAAGGTAGGACTTAAACCAGTCTACAGAACCTATACCGATAGCTTGAAGTTTCTTACTTAATATATTGTGGTTGACAGTATTGAAGGCCTTTTGCAGGTCTAAGGTTACCATACCTATGAGGTTCCCCCTTGACATTTCAGTTCTCAGGTAATCCATCAGATTAATAAGGGAGGTGTCGGTTGAGTAGGATCTTCTAAAGCCTGATTGATAGCTATGGAGAATGCTGTTGTCATTAAGGTACTTAACTACTTGAGAATACACCGCCCTCTCCAGAATTTTAGATATTATACTGAGTATACTAACAGGCCTATAGTTGCTTACATCAGACCTATTATTTTTCTTGAAGATAGGAGTAACTCTGGCCTCCTTGAACCCCTCCGGTACGGTATTAGTGGTGATTGATAGATTTATTATGTGAGCAATAGGGATTGACAGTTCAGAAGCACCATCTTTTAGGAACTTAGACGGGATGTTATCAGGGCCTGTGCTCTTAGTTGGGTTTAACCTGCTTAGTTCTTTTTGAATGAAGTCATGAGATACACTTACTAGTTGACAACTGTTTGGGGTTACCCCTTTATGGTATAGATATGTTTGAAACTTATCAGAGTCTGTGTTAAAGGTATTTGATGCAGCTGGTAGTTTACTTACTAGTGTTGATGCAACAAATGTGTAGTAGGAATTAAAGCAATTTGCCACCTTAGATGTTTTGTGGCATACCTCATTATCGATAGTGAGTACTATGTTAGACCTATCTACTGGCTTATGGCTATACCCCAACTGTTTTAGTTGTTGCCAGAGCTTTCTGGGGTTATGCTTATACTCTTCAATTTTTGAGCAGTAGTGCTTTGCCTTTGCTCCTTTTATAAGTCTCTGTACTCTGTTCCTCACCCTTTGGAATTCATTTAGTGTTGCAATATCCCGTATGTTTGCTTTAAATCTTTTTAGCAGCTGGTCTCTGAATTTCATATTATCTAATATCTCAGTAGTCATCCAGGGTTCAGTTCTTCGTTTAATCCTAACCTCTTTAACTGGTGCAATATTATCAAGGATGGTAGTGAACATTGTTTTGAATTTTTCCCAGGCATCGTTCACGTCCGTGCAACTTGTTATCTCTGTCCAGTCACAATTGTGTAGCCTATTTACCAGTGTTTCTTTACTGTAGTTTCTAGTTGACCTCATTTTTATTGTCCTGTGTAGGCCTATCCTATCCCTAGTGATTTTCCTGGTGCAGTAAATGATGAAATGATCACTTAAGACCTGTGGTAATGACGCCTGACTGACTAATGTTCTCAGAGCGGTTACAAAGTATGTGGTCAATTAGGGTGGCTGAGAACTGTGTGATCACGGGTTTGGTGTATTAATTAGTTGAGTGTAGCTATTTAATCCTAGAATTTGCTTATACCTTTTGCATAGCCCGTTATTTTGCTGCTGAAAACAGACATTGAAGTTGCCCAGTATTATTGTCTCGCAATTGTTTTCAACTCCGGACAAGACTCTGGAAAAGTCTTCTAAGAACTGGTCCTGGGTAGGAGGGTGGTAACTACAGTGGACCCCCGCATAACGATGGCATCGCATAGCGATTTCCGCATAACGATTACTTTGTTATCGCAAAATTTTTTGCTCACACGCATAACGTATTTAAATACCCCATACCCGATTTTCGTCCGAGACGCGTCCAATGTCCTCACATTGTGCGGCAGTCCCATTGTTTACGCAGCCTCCGCGTAACATCCAAGCATACACTCGGAATATTTCGATATTATTACAGTGTTTTCGTGGTTGTTCTGGAAATAAGTGTACCATGGGCCCAAGAAAGCTTCTATGCCAACCTGTGTAAAAAGGGTGAGATTAGTATGAAATTAATAAAGATATTTGAAGGGTTTGGGCTAACCCTGATAGTCCTATGCAGTTGTGGAATCCATTGTGCCTACTTCAAAGATTAAGGAAATTGTGCAGTGTGGTTTGAACTGCAAACCTTTTATAGATGAAAATCAACCTGGACATCAGCTGTTGCTAAGCCGTGCTTGTGAATTATTCAATGACAAGTTATGGCCATTTATGAGGAAAGTCTTGAAGAAACGGGAGGTACAGAGCTCATGGCTAGATTTGTTGTGCGACAGAGTTCCCAGTGACTCTGAAGTGTCCTATGGCATTAAAAGAGAAGGAAGTAACCCCAGATAAGGACTTTACCTCAGGTCCTAATGGAAGGGGATTCCCTTTAAACAGTAAGAAGATAATGCTCTCCCTCCTACCATCCATCAATCATCACATAGATCTTCAAAAAAGTAAGTTTTCATGTAAATGTGCTTGCTTTTATTCAGTTTGTGTGTATTAATTTTAATCATTTCATGTGTAAATAAAATAATTTTTTTTAATACTTTTGGCGTCTTGCACGGCCCAAAATTTAAAATTATTTCCATTATTTCTTATTGGGGTAAATTAATTTCCATAACGATAATTTTGCATTAACGATGAGCCTCTTGCACGGAAGTTAAATCGTTACCGGGGTTCCATCTGTAGTTCCTACTAACTGAGGATTTGGTCTTGGGAAGCAGCACTTCAAACCATTAGAATCTCCAGTGTATTGTTTTTTTAAATCAGGTTTTTGGGTTGTAAGCTAAGTCATTTCTTATTAGGCACATACTCCACACCCTTTCGTTCCCATCTAAGCTTTATATTTAACCTTCTATTTTGCCTTGTCGCAGTCACCGTATCATCCAACCAATACAATAATACAAAACAAAAATAGATGTCATTGAGTTGGTTAGGTTTGTATAAGTTATTTCTTATTATATTTGTTAAATTGTACAATTTTATTATATAATTTTTTTTTTTATTATTATTATTTTATTATTATTTTTATTATTTTTATTATCCTATTCAATTTAAATTATTTTGAAAACTTATATGAAAATTTTGGTTAATAATCATAAAAAATCACTTCCATAGCATTAAGGATATTGCTAACTGTGGAGAAATTTCAGAAACCCGAAATGCTTCAGTGCGTAATCAAAGCAGAAAAATTTGTAATCTATGAGTTCTTAACAATCAGTTTCTGAATTTCCCATATTGTGTAAAGGTTTTTTAACCAAAGCCCTTGATTTTTTGGGTGAGCGCATAATTTTTTTAGGTGCCCCGGCCTCAAAAACCCATTAATAAGTTTTTTACCAGTTAAAACAACACAAATTCAAAAAAATGTAAGTTAATTTGGAAACCCCGAAAAGTAAAAATGACTTATTTCTTTTTGGGGCCCTTTATAAAGGAAAGGAATGGGTTAATTTTCTTTAAGGGAAATCTTATTATACAATAATTTTAAAAAAAGCAAAAATTATCTAATGAATGTGTTTACGGGAAAATAGTGATTTATTTTTTGACAATATGATAAAATTTTTTTTTAGTTCAAAAATTTTGATGATTTAAAATTTTTTTTTTTGAGGGTATAAATAAAATGACATTTACATATGACTATGTAAAAATAAAACTGGAACTGTATATATAACACAAGGCCCCAAATGGAAATAAATCACCCTACTTAACTTTATTGGGTTATTCTATATTAAATTTTACATAATAAACTACATAAAACCATTGTAAGAGTTTAACTTGTGTATGAGGCTTAGATAAGAATGTACTAATGTTGTGGTCCCTTGAGTTATGATATTAATCCATTTCAGATGTCTGTCAAAACTATCATAACTCAGACCCCAGAATACATAATTTTATGGTAATTTGTTCAAAGACACTAGAAGTACAACTTTTACTGTACCTTACTCTACCATCTCATGTGCTAAATGCACTAGTTCTAACTCCATTTTGGTTTTCACAGTTTCTTGCTTTACCTTCAGAGAAATTGTCAGTTTAATGCACACTTTAGGGCCATGAAGACTTGGTAACACAAAAGATGGTGTAATTAAACCACAAATGCAGTTATGAAGGGTGAATAATCCAGAGTTAGTATGGGCACTATGTGTTGCTTCAGATTGAAGAGGAAATAATAAATTGTAGTGTATATATTGTTATTGGCTGAGATGCTATCATAGAGACATTCATTCCCATTGCTGACTAGCTGCTAAGCCACCCCCACACACCCTCATTGATGCTTCTATTGGCTTAGATGCTGTCCAGGAGGCAAGCTACCATATTGCAGGTTGGCTGAGACCCACAACACATTAACACCAACCATCGTATGTATATTGTATCTCAAATTTTTCACTAACTCAAAAACTAAATTCTTTTATGAGGGTAAATTATAACTCATGCCCAACATAACTCAAGGGACCACTGTATAAACTTGCATTCAGCATATATGTGCATAACTTTGCTTACCTATGTTCATAATAAGTCTTGTTCCTTTGATATTTTCTTTCCAACATCTGCTAGGAAAATGATAGGATGGATAATGTAAACCTTCAAAACTAGGGATGCTAAGTCAGTGATGATTCTCCTCAAACCACTTTTTCTCTCTAGGCTGGAGTACTACTGTACACTAATGGCTTCTTTTAAGGCAGACAAAATTGCAGACCTGTAGAATATACAGAGAGCTTTCACTGCATGTATAAGTAAAATAAAGCACCTCAGTTACTGGGAAAGGTTGAAACATCTTGACCTGTACTTTTTAGAATGCAGGTGAGGAAGATACCTCTAATATACTACTGGAAATTCCTAGAAGAACTAGTCCCAAATCGGCACACATAAATGACTCCCTATGAAAGCAAAAGACTCAGCAGGTGGTGCAACATCCTCCCCAAATGAAAAGGAGGGATGCCATGGGTACACTAAGAGATAACACATTAAGTGTCAGGGGCTCAAGACTATTCAACTGCCTCCCAGCATCCATAAGGGGGATTATCAATAGACTCCATAGCTGTCTTCAAGAGGGAACTGGACAGACACCTAAAGTCAGTACCTGATCAACCAGGCTGTGTTTGTACATTGGATTACTGGCTGCCAGCTGTAACGGGCTGGTTGATCAGGCCCGATCCACTGTTATTCCAGATCCTGGACTGGGCCATGGGGGTGTTTGATCCCCCAGCACCCTCCAGGTATGCTCCAGCTGTACAAAGGAGGCCTGGGCTGTGACCAGACTTTGGGGAAGATAATCTCCAGAATCACATAAAATAACTATAGCTAAGATTACCAACTACTACTCAGCAGAACTTGTTCATTAGTTACATTTTACAGTACAGCCTCTCCTCACTAACGACAGTTAGGTTCCTAAGAACCCGTTGGTAAACGAATTCGTCGCTAAACGAGGAGCATACCATAATGGTAGTGGATTTGTGTCAACCATGTTTGATATTGTTTAAATGTCACCATTTATAATATTTCTGCTATATTTTTAAATGTTTATACAGCAGTGTACTGTACAGTGGTACCCCGAGTTTTGTACAGCTCCCAGCTCGAACAGTTATGTAAGCGTATTATTGTAAGTGCTTTTGTAAGTGTATTTTTGGTGGGTCTGAAACGGACTAATCTATTTTACATTATTCCTTATGGGAACAAATTTGTTTGGTAACGGCACTCAAACAGCCTTCTGGAACGAATTATGGCTGAAACTCGGGATACCACCGTACAGTGGACCCCCGGATAACGATCAGCTCCCAACTCGACCAATTATGTAAGTTTATTTTTGTAAGTGCTCTTGTAGGTGTATTTTTTTGGGGTCTGAAATGGACTAATCTAATTCACAATATTTCTTATGGGAACAAATTCGGTCTATAAAAGGCACCCAAACAGACTTCTGGATTGAAATAATATCGTTAAAGCGGGGGTTTCCCCTGTATATTGTAATAAACAGAATTGAGGAAATCAGCTCTGAAATGCATTTTTTAGGGATAAATACTGGTTAGAGAGCCCATCAGAGAGTTTCCCAGGGTTCGGTAAAAAAAAAGTATGTCGCTAAGTGAGGAGAAGCGTACATATATACCACCTTGTACACCATGGAATGATTCACCAAAAGGAATCTTAAGACAACATTTTGGGCCATCCTGAACCAAACTCATGTCGCAACTAGGGTAAGAAAAGTAGATAAGACCAGAAGACAGTATGGTTTGGGTTGGGTTAAACAGGAAGTAGTAGCAGGGATGGTGGTAGTAGTAGTGGTGGATGTGAAATTAGCCACATTAGTAGTAGTAGTAATAGAACTAATAAAGTATAGTTAGTAGTAGTACAGAGGAGCACTGAAAGAGATCTGCAACCATTGCTTTTGATGGTGCTTGCTTTGATTTGGACATAAATTTGACTACCTTACAAAACAATCAACACTTATAT
>NW_026510066.1:10000-13242 GCF_026875155.1 Cherax quadricarinatus | reverse complement strand
ACAAATGATAATAACTATAATAATGTAATTTCTGTTATTAATTTAAAAAATATTGTAATTAATTTGGTTGATAATAAATAGTAATAATAATAATAATAATAATAATAATAATAATAATAATAATAATAATAATAATAAGAAGAAGAAGAAGAAGAAGAAGAAGAAGAAGAAGAAGAAGTTTATTAATAATAATAATACAAATAAATTATTTATATTATTATTATATATGCTCTTGTTCAGTAATCGTCTTAGGTAATTTGTTATATAAAGTCGTTCATCACTGCAGACCTCCCAGCATCTTCTGAGACCTGGTCATCTTTAAGAAGCATCTCCATGGCAACATAATGATTCTCTTTGCAAAAATATAATATAATATGGTATTTTGTTTTCTTACCCATGGCAGATGACCTCTCTCACTTCTGATGTATATATGTTACAATAACTCTCTCTCTCTCTCTCTCTCTCTCTCTCTCTCTCTCTCTCTCTCTCTCTCTCTCTCTCTCTCTCTCTCTCTCTCTCTCTCTCTCTCTCTCTCTCTCTCTTCTCTCTCTTTCTTCTTTCTCTTTTTACACAGGGTTTGACAAGGTTAGGTTTAGGATTCCTAACTTTATTGACAAGATAAGAGCTGTTACCAACATCAGCTTATTTAAAAGCATTTTTGTTGTTATGAAACATACAAGTAGGGAACAGGATGAAGTTGGAGCCATCTGTGGGCCAGCATTTTCATCTGATCAACTGATTTTATCTCGTTGACATCATAATGTTGTACGAATGTGTTCCATACTGGAGTCGTCCTGGGTATATATGATCTCAGATGGAGTGATGTTCTGGAGAAGGGTACAGCCAGAGTGAAGTTGCTGCTTTCTGCCCGTCTTGTGGTATAGAAGCTTGCTTCACGCTGTCCTCGAAGTGGATCCAAGTGTGGCACTTTGACAATATTTGCCTTGTACATAACAGTAAGGGCACCCATATTTCCCCTTTGTTGAAGGCTCTGCTGAAATGACAGATCTATCCAGGATGGGTCCAGGCGAGAGATGAGACGTCTTGCTCTGTTCTCTACTCTGTCAAGCAGTCGCAGATGAGAGGGGGGGGGGCAGGCAAACCAAGAAAGTGGAGCATACTCAAGGTGTGAGCGTACTTGTGCCTCGTACAGAATCATGCAACCCCTACTGTCAAGCAGATGCGAGATACGGCAAAGTGCTGTAAGCGTCCTGGCTCCCTTTCTCCCTCTCTCTCTCTCTCTCTCTCTCTCTCTCTCTCTCTCTCTCTCTCTCTCTCTCTCTCTCTCTCTCTCTCTCTCTCTCTCTCTCTCTCTCTTCTTCTCTTCTCTCTCTCTCTCTCTCTCTCTCCTCTCTCTCTCTCTCTCTCTCATCTCTCTCTCTCTCTCATTATCATTATCATATCTACTTGGACACACAACTCTATCGTCTCTGCGAGCTAATGGCTGTAATTAGCATAGAGATGTGTAATGCATGCATGATTAGTATAATGTTATGTCATTATTTCCTACACACATACAGCCATGGGTGGATCTACTATGAAACTAATGAAGCCTAAACTTCCGGGCCCCTAATCCGGGAGGGGCCCCAGAAGCCACTTTAGTCCGCTTTGCTTAAAAAAATTGGGTTTACTGTATGAGAAAGGGTTGCGAAGGGGGCCCCATAACTGTTCAAGCTTCAGGGTCCCAAAAAATGTAGGTCGGCCACTGCTTACAGTAGCAGCCCCATAATTGCCTAACGACTACGGGCAATTGATATGTTGCGATAATTCAGATATTTGAGAGCGGAAGTGTTTGTAGGCCTATGGTAAGAAGGTCCTGAGGAGCATGAGCTGATAGGCCTCAGAAAAATATAAGTAACTGGGACACTAAAAAAAAATACAAAAGTGAACTAAAGAAAAAATCAGTCCCAACTTCCATTACCTTCTCTCCAGAAATATATGGCTAATTATTTAATTAACCTCAGCTCTTAGCAGCAAATCCAGATTAGCTAACGAGAACGAGGTGCGGGGTTCCTCACACCTCATCCGGATTAGCTAACGAGAACGAGGTGCGGGGTTCCTCACACCTCATCCGGATTAGCTAACGAGAACTACGATATTTTAAGCAGTTCGTGGATTATTTATCGAAAACGAGAGGATTTCATTCAGTGTAAACGTAAAATTTTATTAAACGTATCGTATAGTTTGCAGTTGACAGCCCTCGAGAGAGAGATGGGGGTTTCCTGGAAGCCGCTGTTATTGAAGCCTCTGAGTAAGAAGAAGACTTGTACTTGACGCAGGTAGAGACGTGTTTATTACAAGTGAAACATTCCTTTGTAGCACTGTATCAGGAAGTTATAAGAAATGTGTGTGTGTGTGAGAGAGACAGAGAGAGAGAGAGACAGACAGACAGACAGACAGAACCAGAGAGAGACAGATAAGCAGACCAATTACTGTTGGAACCCCCATATAAAAAAATAAATATATGTCCACGTTGTCTGAAAACATTCCTGGGCTACAAACGTCTGTAATAAACGCCGCGATATAACTCGCAATTAATCTGCGGGATGTCAACACAGTGGAGAGCAGTAACAGTTTGGGAAGCAGCGCGAGTTGCCATCAGCAGCGGCAGCTGCTGCTGCAGCAGCTGTACGGAATGTAATAAAGGCGTAATTAGCGATGTGCGTGGCCCGCTGGAGTGCTGCAGCCGGAACGACATGTGGGAGGGACGACGAGAAGGAGGGATACAAACCAATGCAATAATTGTGTAGGAATGGAGGTGGGTTGTCACTCGGCGGCTCTAAATCCATGTTATGAAGGCGCCCGGGAGAAAGTGAAGGTCAAAACGGCGTCTTCTTATGGGAAATTATAAACAACTCTCGAGTGAGCACAAATAATGCCCCTCATACCATAATTGACACGGAATTGGTTTGCAAAATTAGGTACAATTTGCATTCGCCTTTATCATTTCTCCGCAAAAAAAAAAAATGGAAAATAATTCTCCAAATCATATCGTCTATATATATTTATTGAAAAATTCAAATTTATTCGATATATTAGAGATAACTTTATTGAAAGATATGTTTGGTTTTGAAATTAGTACCAATGTAAATTTAAGGTTTAGCCAGCCATCTCAATAAACGTGTGTGTGTGTATATATATATATATATATATATATGTATATATATATATATATATATATATATATTATATATATATATATATATTATATAACAGTGAGAGAGAGAGAGCAGCCACTTTCA
>NW_026510066.1:0-2500 GCF_026875155.1 Cherax quadricarinatus | reverse complement strand
CTAAGCATCCATCGGTAACACTGGTAGATGATAACCAATCATCCATCAGGAACACTGGCGGATGTGGGGATTACAGAGTTCCTACAGACTTTGCAGAGATTCCTCAGAAAAACTGTTTTTTTCCGGAGAATCTTTCCCTTTTTTCCCCCAGAGAAAAATAAGGAAAATGCAGAAAAGGGGTTAGAGGAACTAAAGGGGTTTTCACACACACACACACAGGGCAAGCCCCATACATAGCTTAAGAATAGTACGATTAAATTTAGAGCGGGGAGGAAGGGACATAGGGGGATCAGCTAAGAGGTGGGGATAGGAGCTGTGACCGCCCAATAAACCCGGGCTTAAAGGATTTTACCCGAAGGCCTTTCGAAAAATCTAGGGCCCCGTTACCCAATTTCACTATTTTCACACCCTCTCCCCCTTCTTCTCTCTCTCTCCTCTCTTCCCCTCCTCTCTTCTCTCTCTCTCTCTCCCCTCCTCCTTCTCCCTCTCTCCTCTCTCTCTCTCTCTCTCGCCTCCTCTCTCTCTCTCCCTCTCTCCCCTCTCTCTCCTCTCTCTCTCTCTCTCTCTCCTCTCCTCTCCTCTCTCTCCTCCTCTCTCTCTCCTAGCGCCATCCTTTTGTTAAATCAAACAGTTTTTGCTGACCTTTACTAATTTTACAGAGGGGCGATAAGTTTGTCCTAGTTTGTTACTCTGTTTATTCAGTGTTTGCAATGAAAGTTTTACCGTTTTCTCCAGTTTTATTGAACTAATTTTTTTTCTTGTTTTGTTGTCTTTTGTGTGGTGTATTGTGTGTGTTGTGTTGTGTTGTGTGGTGTGTGTGGTGTGTGAGTGTGTGGTGGTGTGGCGGTGTGTGTGATACATATGTGTTAGATTTTGCAAAACACTATATCTAATGAAAAAACTAGTAATATACATAAAATATATAAATATATAATATATAATATAAAAAAATTTATATATATATATATTATAAAATTATAAATATATATATATAAAATTTTATAAATATTTATCGGACAACCCAGGGAGTGGGAAATTTTTAGCTAAAATACTTTCAAAACTTCTCTGCTCAAAGGGACTGGCAATGTTGCAAGGGGAAAACCATAGCAGGCAGAAAGTCTCAGAGCAGCATAGGTGTCACGGCCACGGTTTACGCTACTCTGAGACCTCTCTCCCTGCTTTTTGGGTTTCTCCCTTGCAACATTGCCACTCCATGACGCACGAGAATTGAAAGACTTGAGCTAAAGATTTTCACCCCCCCCCCCCGTGCTTGTCCCGCATATTAAAAACCCCGTATTATACATATAAATATATAATATTATAATATATATATATATATATATATAAATTATATAAATAATATTTATATATATATATATATATATATAAAAATTAATAATATAATATAATAATTACATATATCTGTGTGGTGTGTGTACAAAAAGATCACAGTAAACCTGTTTTTTAGTAATCTACACATGGGAATTTTTTGACAAATTGCTTAACACAATCCCCCAAAAAAGCAAAATGATTCAATTGTCGAGATATTTATGTCTTAAGCCAAAATGTAAAATTTTCCAATTTCCTTTGGAAATTAAAAGCTTAGCCCATTCTATAAAATTTATGTTGATTTAGGAAAATAACTCATTGCCTTTTCTAGATGTTTTAAATTTTTAAAGTAATAAGAATTCAAATTTAAAAATTTTCAGAAAACATACAAAAACTGTTCCTAGACACATTTTCTTTCCCCCTCAGATAAAGTTAAACTGTCTGTTTTCTCTCAATGTTTTTTTTAGAGCTTTACGATTTGTAGTCCTGATTCATAGATGAAGAAATACCAAAAATTATGAAATAGCCAATGATCTGAAAACCCGAAAAATGTAAATTTATAAGTCATTTAAAATTGCTAGAATACTTTTACAACCCAAAAAAAAGGGGGAACCAACCCCATTTAACACAAAAACATTGGGTCCCCTTCCAGAAAAATTGGTTTATATGCCTTTTCCTTTTTAAGACTTTTAAAATTTAAATTTTATTTAAAAATCTTTATACAGTAAAAAAAACTTTTGATAAAAAAATTTCCCCCAAAATGCTGACGGATGTGTCTTTAAGATTTCCTGAAAATTTTTCGATAAAATTATTACGGTCTCGAAATTAGATTAAACAGAATAAATAAGATTTAAAAATGGACCAAAATTCCAAAAACTTTATTTTTTCAGTGAAGACTTTTTAACCATCCAAATTTATTTTCAAAAGTTGAGAAATTGGACAAGCAATCCATGGTTGACAGAAATTAATTGAATCTTGTTTCCTAAAAAACAATTTTGAAAATAATATGAATATTTCCTTTGGGTTTCTAAAAAAAAGATCCTTTAAATTAAAAAATTTGGGGAGAGTTTAGTAAAAACATTGAAAAATAATAAACCCCTTTTTCTTGGTAAAGATTTTTGGGGGGTTTGTGGAGGGCCTGTCCCAGTTGGACCAGCGGACCACTGCAGTG
>NW_026510065.1:0-14128 GCF_026875155.1 Cherax quadricarinatus | reverse complement strand
ACTGGGAAAAATATGCTAAGAAAAACACGGGCCCAAAAAACTTATGCCTAGAAAGTTTAAACTTGGTGGCACTCGATGAAAAGCAAAAGGCTTATTCCTAAAAAGGGGAAAAAAGGAAGTAGATGTAAAATAGAAAGAACAGGCCCCCTTTACGGGCCCGGGGAAAAGGGAAAAACAGAGCGGCTAAAAGATTTTCAATATATCTGAAATGGTGGGGAGAAACGGGTCAGAGAAATAGCAAGCATGGGAACTTAAGCAAAAGGGAAATTTTATAGGAGTCGGGAACCCGGGGGTGAAGAAAAAAGGCCCAAAATTATTATTATTACAATAAAGGGGGAAAGCGCAAAACCCCGGAGGATTTACGGCGCCTGGGGGGGATTTTGGAAGGCATTCAGGCTTAATTTGGGGAACTGGAGCCACAGTTTCCCTTTTCCCTAAATAAAGACCCCCTCACCAACATAAAGGGAAACCCTTTTCCTTGGGGGGTCTAAAAGCCATAAATGAAATCAAAAGAAACCCAAAGTTTTTCTTCTCCTATCCCAAAAACCAAAGTCGAGAACAACGCCCCAGTTTTGGGGCCCCCTATTTAAAAACAAAAAGGGTCCAAACACAGAGGGACAGAAAGGGAAAATGAGTGAGTTTCCCCAAGCCCCAAATATTAATGGGTTTTTTTAGCAAGCCCAAACCAGACTGAGAGTCGAAAAATCAAAATAAATTTTTTTTATGAGCCACAAATTTTGGGGTTAACATAAGCCTATCCGATTTATCCTGACGCCAAAGGGATCGAACAGGCGATAAATGACTGCCCTTTACACTCTGCCCCCCGGGGGGCCCAGACTCATGGAACCCCGTGTTCATAAAAGGAACTCCCAAAAAGCCCCTATCTGACCCTTTTTTCCATCCTTGGAAGGAGCAGGGGAAAACGGGGGTCGCCCCCACAGTTACTAAAAAAACAAAAGCCCATAGCCCCACCCCACAAAGGGGGCAGTAAAGCAACAGCAAAGAACTACAGACCGAAGCACAAACCCATCCCATATCAAAAAAATCTTTGAAAGGGTCCAAAAGAAGCAAGATCACCACCCATCCCAGAAACCCCTCATTACACAACCCAGGGCAAAAATGGGTTTAGAACAGGTTGTCCTGTCTGTCTCAACTACTGGATCACACGACAAGGTCCTAAATGCACTAGAAGGGCAAAAAAAATTTCAGAAGTAATATATACAGGGCTTTGCAAAAACCTTTTGACAAGTGTGACCATGGCGTTTAAAAGCGAAAAAAATGCCCTGCTGAAAGGGAAAAAAGGAAAAAAACGGTCGATGGATCTATAATTTCCTCACTAAAAAAACACAGAGAGTTAGTCATTTAAAGAGTAAAAATCCGAGGCAGCTATGGTGAAAAGCCCCTGTTTTCCCCCAAGGGACAGTACTCGCTCCCATCTTGTTCCTCATCCAAATCCGACATAGACAAAAGGGTGTCAGCCACGGGACCGTGTCCCTTTCCTTTTCAATGAGGATCTCACCTTCAAGGACCATAACATTGGGATCAATAGCATCTGCTAGAAAAAAGACAGGATGGATAATGAAACCTTCAAAACTTTGGGAGGCCCAAAACCCCTGATGACATCTTCAAGGTCACTTGTTCTTCTAGGCTGGAATTTTTGTGCCACACTAACAGCACCTTTCAAGGCAGGTGAAATTGCTGACCTGAAAATGTACAAAGGGAACCCTTTACGGCGTGCATAACGGAGAAAAAACAAACCCCAATTACTGGGAAACACTTTAGGTTTTCCCAAACCTGTATTCCCCGGGAAAGCAGGCAGGAGAGATAAAGATTATTTAAAAACCTGGGAAAACCCCTAAGGGGACTAATACCGAACTTTTCACACGAAAATCACTCACAAAAGAAAGCAAAAAACTTGACAGACGATGCAAAGCCCCCCCCAAAGAAAAGGGAAAGGGGGGTCACTAGCCATTTGAGACCATTTCCCAAAAAGTGTCAGGGGGGCCCCGATATGTTCAATGCCTCCCCGCCCTTTTTTAAGGGGGGGTTACCAAAAGACCCCTGGGAGTCTTCAAGTGGCACTGGGGCAAGCACCTAAAGCTGGTTTCCCCGACCAGGGCCCGGGGTGGGGCTTTTACTTTGGGTTTTCATGCAGCCGCAGTAAAAAGGCCCCGGGTTTTAATCCCCCCCCGACCACCAGGAGGCCTGGTCACAGACCGGGCCGCGGGGGCGTTTACCCCCGGAAAAATCTCCCCAGGGGAAACTCCAGGTAGAGGGGGAGGCTGCGAGTGGTGGAGGTTCCCGAATGGCTTGTAAATCTTTGGGGGTGGCCCCTGAAGCTTAGCTAAAGCAGCATTTAAATAGGAGAGTTCCTGTAGACTTCTTAGTTTCTTTTTAGTTTTTTTTTAAGAGGGTATCCTTGCGTACTGGGCATTTGGGTGCAAGGTATGGTGTCAACCCCTTACAGTTGTGCAGGTGGGAGCACAGTGGGAAAAGGGAGGGGGGGGGGGGGGGGGGGGGGGGGGGGGGGGGGGGGGGGGGGGGGGGGGGGGGGGGGGGGGGGGGGGGGGGGGGGGGGGGGGGGGGGGGCGGGGGGGGGGGGGGGCCCAAAAGGGCGTGACCCTTTCCCCCCAAGGTGGAACAAAATCTTAGGGAAACATATATTCTTCACGTGGCAATCAGCATTTTAAAAGGGGCTATACGAGTAGCATGTCCAAAAAGGGTGATATGTAAGTGAATCTTTCAGGTTCAATCTTTTTGGGGGGTTTGATGAAGTAGTAAAGAGGGGCCAGGCCATCAGAAAAAGCTCTAGTGTAAAGGGAAACGTCCAGAATTTTTTTCAACAGAGTAAAAATTTGGGCCCCAAGTGTTAGGTCTTCAAGTAAATGAGAAATTTTTCCTCGATAGACATGTTTGTGTTACCCTGCCCAAGACGTTTCATAAAACACAGAGCTTTTTTAAACGCGTGTATGTTTGATGGGGAGTTTGGAAAAACCCCGGCCCAATCAAAGTCTTCATGGCTTTTGGTTTAATTACTTCCCAGCTTCAGCTAAAAAGAAAGGTAACGTAAGGTTTTTCAGTGAAGAAAATCTTAGAGAATTTGGCGTGAAGACAAGTGTTGAGTGAGGTTGCAAGCTCGAGCTTTGTGGCCCGTCGACGACGCAGACTTGTGCTTAATTCTCACCCAATGGGGACATTGGGAAGGTAGGGGTTTCCCCCCTCCCCCGGGGATCGTAGGGGCCCTAAAACAATTTGAGGAGAGCTGCTATGACCTGCCGAGGCGAGAGCCCAAAAACCCAGAATCCTGTATATACTTGTGTAGATACAGGACCGGGGGTTCCCCATGTTGAGGGGGCACACGATCTGGAAAACTGTCACACTGTATGGGGAAAAGCCGGAAGAAAAGTAAAAGGCCCTTGCAGAGGCAGGGTTAAAAGGAAATTCAAGCCGAGCCTTTGTACCCGGGCCGGAGCGTGGGAAAAAATGTCACCCAGTCAATGCAGGAACAACAGAAAGACCGAAAAAATGGTCGGAAAAGGGCAGGGTGGTAAAAGGGTGCTGCTACGGGAAAGGGGGCCCCCCCCCCGGAGGGGGAGGTAAAGGGGCCCTTGGGGATTCCAGGTTAAGCCTTTTTTTTTTTTTTTTTTTTTTTTTTTGGGGAAAAAACAAAAAAAAAAGGGGGTGGCCGAAACCGGGCCAAAAAGCAAAATTCCTTGGGCCCCACCCCCACCTGGAATTTGCAGACGCCTCCAGAGATACACAGGGGTTTCACCTGAAAAAACACCCAAAGGGGGCTCCTTTTCCCGTGGGACCAGAGGGGGACGGGGCCCTTAGACCCCGTTTCCAATGGCAAACTACACTAAACCAAGGGGGGAAACACAATGGAAGGGGCCCGAAACCCAATTTCTGGGTCTGGGGGGGACCTAAAAAGCCAAAGGGGCAAAACGGGAAAAGGGGAAAGTAAAGAGTTTGGGGAGGGGAAAGGGGAAAAGGGAAAAAGGGGTGAGGTGAGGGTGGGTTGGGAAGGAAAGGATTGGGGGAAATTTTGGGTTTCCCGTTGAGGAAGCAGCCCAAAAAAGGGTCAAATTTTATCCCCTTCTTCCTTTATTATAAAATTTCAACGAAATAATGTACTAGAGAACACCATTTGAAAAAGGGGTTAACCCAAGACAGAAAAAAGCTGGAAAAAATTTGGGGGGGAATTTGATTTTTAAATACGGGCCAATGCTGGTGGTCCCAATTCAAACCCACCAACCCATTATTAAAAACAGGGGGGAACGTTTAAATTCGTGGATTATACAGCAAATAGGGGGGGGGAGGGGAACTATTCGTCCCCCCCCCCCCTCGGGGAAAGTGACACAGACCCAAATTTTCCTATTTTATTATAATAAAAAAAAAGCGCTAACCCAAAACAAAGGGTTTTCCCCCCCAAAACCGTCCTTAAATTTTTTTCCCAAACCCAAACCCCCCCCCCCCCCTTTTTTTTTTTTTTTTTTTTTAATTTTTTTTTTTTTTTTAATTTTTTTTTTTTAAATTTTTTTTTTTTAAAAAATTATCGTCAATTTAGCTAATATCTTGCTTAATTAAAACTTCAGTTTTTAAAAAAACCAGGGGTTTTTATATATATAAAGGGGAGGGGGGGGGGTTATGGTAACCCTTTGGGCCAAAAACCCGAAAAATTTTTCCCCCGTAAAATTAATGTAAATCAATTTTCTGTTTCGGGAACACCCAAAATATTAAAAAAAAATTTACTTTTTTTAAAAGATTAATTATAGTTTTGCATACACAAAACAATGAAAAACTAAATAAAAAATTACTAATGAAAGGGAAAATAACATTTAAATTACTTTTAATTTTAAATTGAAGCGTCTGTGGTGATTTGTATTTGGGAAAAAGCGCCCCGGGCCCAAGTTTATTATTGGGGGGGACAGAAAAAAAAGCTTCATTATGAGGGCATTATAAAACCCCAACGGTTTTTTTATCATCACAATTTTTTTAAATATGACATAATTAAACAATATGTTGGCCCTAGAAACATGATATATACTCGGGAATTAATAAAATTGTCATAATGGGCATTGGGGAGTCTGGGAGACAAAAAACCCTTTGCCCTTTGGGAGGCAAAGGGGGGGAATGTATGAGAGTATGTTTTCCCAAACGCTCTTATATGGGTGTAAAGCGGGGGGTGATAAATTTTTGGGCGGGCGAGGGGGGGGAAATGGGGGCAGGGGGAGATGTCTTGTTGAGGGCAATGTGGGGGTGTGAATATAATGCGGGAAAAGATTCGTGTTTGGAAGTTGGGAGGAGGTGGGGGATTCCCAAAAAAACTGTTGTCCAGAGGGCTGGGGAAAGGGTTTTGGTGAGGGTGGGTTTGGACATGTAGAGAGAATGGAGCGAAAAAGAATGACTTCAAGAGTGGCAGTCTGAGTGGAAGGGGGGCGGGGGAGGGGTCGGGCCCAGGAAGGGTTTGGGGGGAGGGGGAAAGGAGGTTTTTGGTTTCGAGGGGGTTGGGCTTCCAGCAGGATGCGTGAGGTGTTTGATAGGGTTTAATGGAGACAAATGGTTTTTAATACTTGACGTGCTGGTTTGGGGTGAGCAAAGTAAAAATTTAGAAGGGGTTTAGGGGGGCCGGCAGGGGGGGACTTGATCCCGGAGATGGGGAAATACAGTGCCTGCAGTTTGAAGGAGGGGGGGTAATTTGCAGTTTAAAAAAATGTTGTGTAAAGACCCTTTTGGCAAGACAAATGATGGGGTGAATGATGGTGAAAAATTTTCTTTTTCGGGCCACCCTGCCTTTGGGGGAATCGGCCGGTGTGATAATAAAAAAAAAAAATAATAAAGTATGTGAGGATAAGTGATGAATTTTATTTTTTGGAATTATAATGGTGACAGAGAAGCCCCAACATATTAGTGGTGGTGGGGTTCCCATCACAAATACCACAACCAATATGTGAAAAAGTAATTTTAAATAAGAAAAATTTACATTTTAATTTATAAGAAATAAACTTCACTTACCTTGAAGGAAGTTTTAATTTTAATTTCGTAAAATTTGTTTGATAAGATGGGAAACGACCCCCTGAAGGGAAAATGTAGCAGACATGAGGGAGTGTATCAGGCATACAGGAAGTGTACGGAAAGCAGGAAGTGTAGCAAGCCCTGAGGAAGTTTTAGCAGGAAAACACGAAGTGTAAAACAGGCAAGAGGAAGTGTATCAGGGATTTCAGGGAATTAGCAGGCATGAGGAAATGTAGCAGGGATGCAGGGAAATGGGGGGGCATGCAGGAAGGTGTAGCAACAAGCCGGGAGTGTAGCAGACATGCAGGAAATGAGCAGACATGCGGGAAAAATACAGACATGCAGGAAGTGTTTGCAGAATGCGGGAGTGTAGCAGGCATGCAGGAAGTGTAGCAACATGCAGGGGGTGTACAGACATGCGGGGTGTAGCAGACATGCCCGGGAGGGTAGCAGGGAAAGCAGGAAGTTTTAGCAGGCATGCAGGAAGTGTAGCAGGGATGCAGGAAGTGTAGGGAGGGCATGCAGGGAGTGTAGGGAGGCATCAAAGGGAAATGTGCAGCATGCAGGGGAAATGTAGCAACCTGCAGGGGTGTAGCAGGCATGCAGGAAGTGTAGCAGACTGCAGCGAGTGTTTGCAGGCATGAGGAAGTGTAGCAGGCATGCAGGAAGTGTAGAGGCAGAGGGAAAAAGGGAGCAGGCATGCAGGGGGGGTAGCAGACCTGCGGAAGTGTAGCAGGGAAAGCAGGAAGTGTACAGACTGCAGGGGGTGTAGCAGGCCCTGCAGGAAGTGTAGCCGACATCAGGGAGGTAGCATGCATGGGAGGAAGTTGTAGCAGACATGCACGGGAGTGTAGCAGGCATGCAAGAAGTGTAGCAGTCATGCAGGGAGTGTAGAGGCATTGGCAAAAAAGTGTTGCAGACAGCAAGGAGTGAAGCAGGGACGCAAGAATTGTGTAGCAGACATGCAGGGAGTGAAGCAGGCTGCAAGAAGTGTAGCAGACATGCAGAAAGTGTAGCAGGCTGCCAGGACGTGTTGTAGCATGACATGCAGGGAGTGTAAACAAGCAGGCTTGAGGGGAGTGTAGCAGGCATGCAGGAGAGTGGTTGCAGGCATTGCAGGGAGTGTATACAGACATGCACGGAGTGTAGCAGACATGAGGAGTGTAGCAGACATGCAGGAGTGTAGCAGACATGCAGGAAGTGTAGCAGACATGCAGGGACTGTAGCAGACATGCAGGGAGTGTAGCAGGCATGCAACAAGTGTAGCAGACATGCAGGGAGTGAAGCACGCATGCAAGAAGTGTAGCAGACATGCAGGGAGTGAAGCAGGCATGTAAGAAGTGTAGCAGGCATGCAGGAAGTGTAGCAGACATGCAGGGAGTGTAGCAGACATGCAGGGTGTGTAGCAGGACATGCAGCGAATGTAGCAGGTCACGCAGGGATGTAGCAGACTTGCAGGAGTGATGCACGCATGCAGAAGTGTAGCAGGCAGCAGGGAGGAGGGTAGGCCGACATGCAGGAAGTGTGGCAGACATGCAGGGTGTGTAGAGACATGCAAGAAGTGTAGGCAGGCATGCAGGAGGAAGTGTTGTAGCAGACATGCAGGAAGTGTCGCAGGCATGCGGAAGTGTAGCAGGATGCAGGAAGTGTTGCAGACATGCAGGGTGAGTGGGTGTGCAGACATTGCAGGGAGAGTGTAGCAGGCATGCATGGAAGTGTAAGCAGACATGAAGGGGAGGGGAGCAGACATGAGGGAGTGTAGGCAGTCATGCAGGGAGTGTAGAAGGCATGCAGGGAGTGTAGCAGACATGAGGAGTGATTAGCAGACCTTCAGGGAGTTGTAGCAGACATGCAGGAGTGTAGCTAGGCATGAGGAAGTGGTAGCAGACATGCAGGAAGTGTAGCAGGCATGCAGGAAGTGTAGCAGGAAGTGTAGCAGACATGCAGGGAGTGGAGCAGACATGCAGGGAGTGTAGCAGGCATGCAGGAAGTGTAGCAGACATGCAGGGAGTGGAGCAGACATGCAGGGAGTGTAGCACGCATGCAGGAAGTGTAGCAGACATGCAGGGAGTGTAGCAGGCTTCCAGGAAGAGTAGCAGACATGCAGGGTGTGTAGCAGACATGCAGGGAGTGTAGCAGGCATGCAGAAAGTGTAGCAGACATGCAGGAAGTGTAGCAGGCATGGAGGGAGCATAGCAGGCATGTAGGAAGTGTAGCAGACATGCAGAAAGCGTAGCAGACATGCAGGGAGTGTAGCAGGCATGCAGGAAGTGTAGCAGACATGCAGGGGAGTGTAGTGTAGCAGGCAATGCAAGAAGTTTAGCAGACTGCAGGGAAGTGAAGCAAGATGCAAAGGAGTGTAGAGAATACAGGGGAGAGAAGCAGGCATGCAGGAAGTGTAGCAGGCATGCAGGAAGTGTAGCAGGCATGCAGGAAGTGTAGCAGACATGCAGGGAGTGTAGTAGGCATGCAGGGAGTGTAGCAGGCATGCAGGGAGTGTAGCAGACATGCAGGGAGTGTAACAGACATGCAGGGAGTGTAACAGACATGCAGGAAGTGTAGCAGACATGCAGGAAGTGTGCAGACATGCAGGGGTGTAGCAGGCATTGCAAGAAGTGTATCGAGATGCAGGAAGTGTGTAGCAGACATGCAGGGAGTGTAGCGACATGCAGGGAGTGAAGCACCGCAATGCAATAAGTGTAGCAGACATGCAGGGTGTGAAGCAGGCATGAAGAAGTGTAGCAGGCAATGCATGGAAGTTGCTAGCAGACATTGCAGGGAGGTGTAGCATGGATGCAGGGAGTGTAGCAGGCATGCAGGGAGTGTAGCAGACAGCAGGAAAGTTGTAGCAGGCATGCAGGAAGTGTAGCAGACATGCAGGAGTGTGCAGGCATGCAGGAAGTGTAGCAGAGATGCAGGAGTGTAGAGACTTCTGCAGGAGTGGAGACAGAACATGCAGGGAGTTGTAGCAGGGCATGCCAGGAAGAGTAGCAGACATGAGGGAGTGTAGCAGGCATTTGCAGGAAGTGTAGCAGAGAAAGCAGGGAGTGTAGCAGACACTGCGGAAGTGTAGAGACATGCAGGGAGTGTAGCAGACATGCAGGAAGTGTAGTAGGCATTGCAGTGTGTAGCAGACATGCAGGAAGTGTAGCAGGCATGCAGGATGTTGTAGCAGAGATGCATGGAAGTGTAGCAGTCCATGCCAGGGGGAGGTAGAGGCATCCAGGAAAGAGTAGCAGACATGCAGGGTGTGTAGCAGACATGCAGGGAGTGTAGCAGGCATGCAGAAAAAGTGTGAGCAGACATGCAGGAAGGTGTAGCAGGCATGGAGGGGGGTATTATTATAGCAGGCATGTGGAAGTTGTTAGCAGACATGGCAGAAAGCGTAGCAGACATGCAGGGAGTGGTGTAGCAGGCATGCAAGAAGTGTAGCAGGAATGCTGCAGGGAGTGTAGCAGGCACATGCAAGAAGTTTACAGACATGCAGGGGAGTGAAGCAGGCATAGCAAGAGTGTAGCAGACATGAGGGATTGAAGCAGGCATGCAGGAAGTGTAGCAGGATGCAGGAAGTTGTAGCAGACATGCAGGGAGTGTAGAGACATGCAGGGAGTGTAGCAGGCATTGCAGGGTGTAGCGACATGCAGGAGTGTAACAGAATGAGGGAGGTGTAAAGACATTGCTGGAAGTGTAGCAGGAGCAGACTTGCAGGAAGTGTAGCAGACATGCAGGAAGTATAGCAGAGCATGAGGAAGTTGTAGCAGAGATGGCAGGAAGTGTAGCAGACATGCAGGGAGTGAAGCAGACATGCAGGAAAGTGTATAGAGACATGCCAGGGAGTGTAACAGGGCATGCAGGGAGTGTAGCAGGCATGCAGGGAGTGTAGCAGACATTTGCACGGAAGTGTTGCAGGCATGCAGGAAGTGTAGCAGACATGCAGAAGCGTAGCAGACATGCAAGGTGTGTAGAAAGACATGCAGGGGAGTGTATCAGGCATGCTGGGAGTGTATCAGGCAAGCAGGGAGTGTAGCAGTACATGCAGGGAGTGTAGCAAACTGCAGGAAGTGTAGCAAGGCATTGCGGGGAGTGTAGCAGACATGCAGAAGAACGTGTAGCAGACATGCAGAAGTGAGCAGACATGCAGTAAAGTGTAGCAGACATGCAGAAAGTGTAGCTGACATGCAGAAAAAAAGGTGTAGCAGGCATGCAGGAGATGTAGCAGACATGACAGGGAAGTGTAGAGGCATGCAAGAAGTTGTTAGCAGACATGCAGGGAGTGTAAGCAGGCATCAAAAAGTGTTGCAGAATGAGGGAGTGAAGCAGGGATGCAAGAAGTGGTAGAACGACATGCAGGGATCGTGATGCTAGGCTGCAAGAAGTGTAGCAGACATGCAGGAAGTGTAGCAGACATGCAGGGAGTGTAGCAGGCATGCAGGGAGTGTAGCAGGCATGCGGGAGTGTAGCAGGCATGCAGGGAGTGTAATCAGGACATGCAGGAGAGTGTAGCAGACTGCAGGAAGTTGTAGCAGAACATGCAGGGACTGTAGCAGACATGCAGGTAGTGTAGCAGGACTCGCAGGGAGTAGCAGACCATGCAGGAAGTGTTAGCTGCAGCTGGGACTGTAGCACGACTTGCAGGGAGAGTGAAGAAGCATGCAAGTGTTTGTAGCAGACATGTCAGGGAGTGATGCAGGCATTGCAAGAAGTGTAGCAGGCATGCAGGAAGTGTTAGCAGACATGCAGGGAGTGTGCTGGCTTGCAGGGGTGTGCGACATGCAGGATGTGTAGCCCGTCATTGCAGGGAGTGTAGCAGACATGCAGGTAGTGTAGCAGGCATTGCAGGGAGTGTTAGCAGGCATGCAGGGAGTGTAGCGAGAGCAGAAGTGTTGCAGGCATGCAGGGAAGTGCAGCAGGCATGCAGGAAGTGCTGCAGACCTGCAGGAAGTGTAGCAGACCATGCAGGATGTTGCAGCAGGCATTGCAGGAAGGCAGCAGACATGCAGGAAGTGTAGCGACATGGCAGGGAGTGTAGCGGCATGCAGGAAGTGTGGCAGACATGCAGGGACTTTAGCAGACATGCAGGGAGTATTGTAGCAGGCATTCAGGAAGTGTAGCAGGCATGCAGGGAGTGTAGCAGGCATGCAGGGAGGTAGCAGGCATGCAGGAAGTGTTGCAGCATGCAGGGGGTTTGTTGTAACCAGGCATGCAGGGAGTGTACCAGGCATGCATGGGAGTGGTAGCAGGCATTGCGGATATGTTGCAGACATGCAGGGAGTGTAGCAGACATGCAGGGAGTTTGTAGCAGGCATGCAGGGAGTTGTAGCAGGCATGTCAGGAAGTGAGCGACATGCAGGGAGTGTAGCAGGCTGCAGGGAGTGTGTCGCAGCATGCAGGAAGTGTAGCAGGCCTGCGGAAGTGTGGCAGGCATGCAGGAAGTGTAGCAGACATGCAGGAATTGTTGAGGGACATGAAGGAAGTGAAGCGGGCATGCAGGAAGTGTAGCAGACATGCAGGGGTGTAGCAGGCATGCAGGAAGTGTAGCAGGCATGCAGGAAGTGTAGCAGGGCATGCAGGAAGTTGTAGCAGGCATGCAGGAAGTGTAGCAGGCCTGCAGGAAATGTAGCAACATTGCAGGGAGTGTAGCAAGACTGCAGGAAAGTTGTAGCAGGCATGCAGGAAGTGTAGCAGACTTGCAAGGAAGTGTAGCAGACATGCAGGGAGTTGTAGCAGAACATGCAAGGGAGTGTAGCAGACATGCAGGAAGTGTAGCTGACATGCAGGGAGTGGGAGCAGACATGCAGGAAAGTGTGACAGACATGCAGGGAGTGTAACAGACATGCAGGAAGTGTAGCAGGACTGCAGGGAGTTGTAGCAGACATGCAGGGTGTGTCTAGCAGACATGCAGGTGTGTGCAGACATGCAGGAAGTGTAGCAGACATGCAGGAAAGTGTAGCAGGACATGCAGGAAGTGTAGCAGTGACATGAGGCAAGTGTAGCCGACATGCAGGAGTGTAGGCAGAATGCAGGAAGTGTAGCAGACATTGCAGGAAGTGTAGCAGACATGCAGGGAAGTTTAGCAGACATGCAGGAAGTGAAGTCAGACATGCAGGAAGTGTAGCAGACATGCAGGAAGTGTAGCAGACATTGCTGGAAGGTGTAGCGGACATGCAGGAAAGGTAGCAGACATGCAGGAAGTTTGGGTTTAGCAGGGACATGCCGGAAGTGTTGCAGACATGGGACAGGGTAGCAGAACATGCCGGGAAGGTAGCAGACAGCAGGACTGGAAGTGTAGCAGACATGCAGGAAAGTGTAGCAAGATATGCAGGGAAGTTAGTGTAGCAGGCATGCAGGGAGTGTAGCAGACATGCAGGAAGGGTAGAAGGCATGCAGGTAGTTGTAGCATACATGCGGGAGTGTAGCAGACATGCAGGAAGTGTAGCAGACATGAAGGAAGTGTTAGCAGATATGCAGGAGGGGGGAGAGGAAGGCGCGGTATTAAGGTCAATATGATGGCTATCTCTACAGCGGATAATATCTGTCACAATTGATCTATAATGACATAAATAAACCAATATTAATAAATGAAAATGAGTATACTTGGAATGAATAAAATATGTCATTATGTACGTGAGGATAAGTGGATGTGTTTGTTGAGAATTTATAATGGTCACGAGAGAAGCCGTTCATATTAGTGTGTGGAGGCTTCTGCATCACCACTCTCCACACACCAATATGTGACGTAATTTATAAATAAGAAATTAATATTTACATTTAATTTATAAATAAGATATATTTACATACAATAGATTATCATGCTGTATAGCCCTTGTGGCTTAGGCTCATGTTTGTTAATAATTATAATAATAATAGATTTATCTTACATAGCAGCATGTGTAAAATTACGTAGGATAATCTAAAAACGTCAGACTCGTGTATTTCCATTGGGGTCCTTTTATATTTACACTTATACATATTTACATTTTTTATTTACACTTACCTTTGGAAGACATGTTAGTTTAATCAGTTTGAGGGAGGAGATGCTGGCAGAGGTTTAGTGTGGTAGAAAGTACGTAGCAGGCCGGCATATGTTCAGCAGTCCAATTCAATCAACAACATTGGAGAGTTACTTTCGTGTCGTTTTCTATCGCTTACTCAGTTAACTTACTTGCTACACTGTTAATTCTACACTTTATCGCTGGTTGGCACTATAGCCTTTAGTATCGTACATATCGTAGAATCATTGCAGAAGGCACATTCTCCCCTCTCTCTTCCTCCTCCACTTTGGTACTTTGCTACGAGTTTTTTCTTGAATTTTATTGTGTTTCTTAACTTCTTTATCACAGGGCTGGCACTAGAAACTTTCTTTGGGCCCATGGCAGCTTATTTAGCAGTTACAAGCACTAAAAACAATGGAATACCAAATATATCGCATGTACGTGTGGAATCATCCTCCTGGCTCGTAAACAATGGCACACTGCCTTGTACATGGGATCAGGCCGCGTGGACACGTTCGGGATGAACGTCCTTAACCGAGTTTTTCATCGTTGGCCGAGCCAATATTTCTACACGAAAATGTATTCGGTATCCGATTTTATAGCTATCCGATGACATTATTACCTGAGGTCCACTGTACTCTAGTATGTGGAGTGGAGGTAGTGGTGGTGTTGTTGGGTTTATAAGGGCCACTGAGAGCATAAGCCGTACATATTAGTGGTAGTGGAGGCGGCATTAGAGGCCACCACCACTATTCACACAATGTACGTAATTTATAAAATTAGAAATATTTACACTTACCTTGGAGGAGATCCTGGCACTGGTTTAGCATGGTGGAAGATACACAGGGCGGCGTATATTGTCAGTGGCCTACATACCTCCAAAAATACTGGAGGAGTCAGTTTCGTGTCGTCCTTTTTCTATCGCTTAATTGCTTAACTTACTTGCTACACTGTTAATGCTACACTTTACCCTGGCTGACACTATAGCCTTTATCGACTCTGCTGCTTTGTATCGTACATATTGAGAATCACTGAAGGCGGCACATTCTCCCCTCTCTCTTCCCCCTTCACTCTCATACTTTTCAACTTCTTAAATTCCTAGGTTTCTACTTTCTTTACCA
>NW_026510064.1:0-14244 GCF_026875155.1 Cherax quadricarinatus | reverse complement strand
GAGCGTGATTACCACCTAACTGTCCCGTAAGAAAATATTGTTTCCGGGAGACCGGATTTTTACCGGGGAGAGAGTTTCGGGGGTCAAGCCCCTGAATTTTCCCTCACACTCCCCCATACCAAGACTTATAGTCAAGGATTTAAAAGAAGAATAGGCGAGGAAAAAGTTCTAACATGTGGAAGTCGCGTAAAGGCAACAAATCTTCTACTGACTGTCACGACCTTAACCAGTCAGAGAAATATTGGATGAACCATTGATATACACATATGGAACTTAAAAAGCCGGGGAGTGCCAATGTCCACCTCAAGAGGCGACTGTTGGTTCCCTTAAAATTTTTCTAGGTTATATCAAAGGTTTGTGGTCCGTTTCTAAAATGAATTCTTTTCCCAGCAAATAAAATTTAAGTTTGGAGATACCCCACACAAGGGCTAAACGTTCCTTTTCTATTTTGGAGTATTTTGTTTCTGCGGGAAGGAGTTTCCGGCTTAGGAAGCATACAGGGAAGGGAGTACCATCATGGTATTGTAGTAGCACTGGCACCCTAAGCCAGTATTGGAGGCATCAGTTCTCAAACAAAATGTTTTATTAATATCTGAAATCTTAAGTTATAGGGTCTTTCGAGAAGATAATTTTAATCTCATTAAACTTTTCCGAGTCGTCGGAAAGTTCAAGAGGTTCCTTACAGACTTTTAAGGAAAAAGACTGATAAGATCCCTGTAAGATCAGCAAGATTCGGGTAAAACCTCCCATAAAAATTTACAGAACCAAGAAAGCTTCGCATGAAGTTTGGGTTTTTTTGGGGAATTTAAATTTTCTAATAAAGCTTTGATCTTACTGGGGAGAGGCTGCGAGAGTTTATTAGAAAGTATCAGTCCAAGATATCTAATCTTGTTATACCCAAGGAAGCATTTCTTCGGCTTGGCAGTGAGGCCATGTGAGCGTAACCTAAGCAAAACTGATGTTAATGTTTGGATATGTTCGCCCCACGTAGATGCATTACGTAAATGTTATCAAAATAAAACTGAATAACATTTGGCATATTACCCAGACCTTTCTCATCAGTCTCAACGTAGGTAGCACAGGCAGTTACCAAACCGAAGGGCTTTAGTTCTATATTGCATCAGTCCTTGGTGTGTAGGAAAAGGGGTTTGTACTGCTTAAAAAGAAAGGATCTAACATTACTTGATGTATGCTTTTGCAATTTTCAATCTCTGAAAAGAAGGAAGCGTCATAAAATTTGTGTAGATCGCTATCTATTAAGGGCATAGGCTCAGCATCCCACCGAGTTATAGCATTAAGGCCTCTGAAGTCAATAGCAAGTCTATATGAATTATCCTCCTTCTTAACCATGACTACTGGTGAACAATATGAAGATATTGAAGGTTCAATGACCTTTAGTTTTAATAATTTGTCTACCTCTCGTGTCTTAGCACCACTTGCTTTAGTGATGAATATGGGGAATACATTTTTGCTAATTTTACTGTAAAAAACCTTAAGACGCCTATAACAATCGGTGCCATTTACCGGATACCCCACACAAAAAATCCCAAATTTCAGTGAGAAACTAAAGGCACTAATAACAAACAGACAAATGAATAAGCACCACCTTCTCTTAGCTGGAGACTTCAACATCAACCTTGGCCTACTAGATGATCAGCCTGTAACTGATTTCAAACAACAATATGAACAACACACTTCTCATACCAACAATAACTAAACCAACCAGGCTCACTGAAACAAGTGCAACCATAATAGACCACATATAGACTAATACACTAGCCCCCCTTAAATCAGGGATAATCACAGATAGCACTACAGACCACTACCCTACCTTCCTTCCTGACAAACATTAGTAAACCACCACTTGAATACAACAAAGTCTCATTTAGACTCCATGACGAGGCCTCAGTAAGGAAGTTCACAGCTGACTTAGAGACTGTTGATTGGCCTGCAGAATTCTCCAAGGCCAATGGTATTGATGACTGGACAGACATTTTTTTTAACAAAAATTTCTTAGACTATACAACAAACATTGTCCTATAAAAACAAAACAGATCACAAACAAACGGCTTGGTTGCCCATGGGGGTAACCAGCACCATTCTGCAGTCCATTAACAAGAAACACCAATATTTAAAAGCAATATAGACAAGGGCTTAATACACAAAGATACTCTTAAACACTATTCATCAGCTCTCACCAAAAATGATAAAAAAAAACCAAACAATTATACTACTCCAGTAGATTCACAGACACTAGAGGAGATATAAAAAAAAGATCTGGAAAACACCCCTCTCAGATTCTAGGGACCCAAAAACTGGGAAGAAAAACCAAGAATATTGTCCTAGCTAAACCTAATGAAACACCACTACAATCCCACTGACACAGCTAACAAGATAAAGACTTCTTCTCAAACATAGGATTAATCTCGCCAGTAAAATCCCCCATACCAATGCCCATGCGGGGACTACCTAGATGGAAATTTCCCTAATTCCTTCTATCTTGCACCAACTGAGCCCACGGAAGTCATTGAGATCATAAAGTCACTTAAAAATAACTCGGGGAATCTGTCTCATTTTCCCACCATTATGGTACAAGCGAGCGGCCCATGTCCTTTCGGCTGCTATTTCAAATTTCTTTTTAAAAAGTCAAAAGAGACTAGCACCTTCCCGAAACTACTCAAGATGGCAAGGGTTTACACCAATACAAAAAGGTGGTGACCCTACAGACTTAACAACTATAGACCAATATCTAACTTACCATTTGCTATCCAAAATCTTTTGAGAAACTCGCCGCACAGGAGACGTATTCATTTATAATGGCTCAAAACATACTCAAAACCCCCGCCAGTTTGGATTCAGGAAAAATAAAGCACTAATGATGCAATCATAAAAATGCTAGATCTGCTTTACACAGCATTGGAAAAAAAAGGAATATCCACTAGGAATTTTTTTTGACCTAAGAAAAGCTTTTGACACAGTAGACCACGACATCCCCACTCCACAAACTTTATCACTACGGTTTTTAAGAGGCCATGCGCTTGCTTTATTTCAAATCTTTCATTACGAATAGGTATCAGTACGTCACCATTAAAGACCCAGCATCAGCAACAAAGGCCCCCTTGATACTGGAATTCCGCAGGGAAGTGTCCTTGGCCCCCTGCTCTTCCTCATATACATCAATGACCTTCCAAACGTATCCCAACACCTGAAACCCATTCTCCTTTGCTGATGACACGACTTATGTCATCTCTCAACCCTAATCTTGCTACCTAAAACACCATTGTGAATGAGGAGTGATTAAAATATCGACTTGGATGACACCCAAATAAACTTACGTTTAAAACACTGACAAAACCTACTTTTATTATGTTTGGTTAGCAGAGCAGGAGATGCAAAAATTAACATTAAGATTGACAACACTCTAATTACCAGAAATAAGGGGGGAAAAATTTTCCTAGGTTTATCCCTTGACAACAACCTGAATTTCAGCACCCATATCCAGCATATAGCCAAAAAAGTATCCAAAACGGTTGGGATCCTCTCCAAGATACGATACAAACGTGCCACAAAATGCCCTTCTCACACTATACCATCATTTTATTTATCCATACCTAAACCTATGCTATTTGTGCTTGGGGATCAACTGCAGCAAACACACCTAAAGCCAAAAATAACCCAACAAAAAGCTGCAGTAAGAATAATCACTAAATCCCATCCCTGGCAACACACCCCCCCCACTCTTCATAGATCTAAAAATTACTCCCAGTTCAGTACATCCACACTTACTACTGTGCAATCTACATCACAGGGCCTTAAACTCTAATATCAACCTTGACCTTTAAACGCTTTCTTGATAGTTGCGACAGAACCCACAGGCATAACACCAGACCAAACATCTCTACGACATTCCCCGTGTCCGACTAAACCTTTACAAAAATTCAATGTATGTCAAAGGCCCTAAAATCTGGAATACCCTACCTGAGAACTCTAGAACTGCAGACACATTCATCACCTTCAAAACTACCATTTAGAAAAAAATCTTATCTCCCTGATACACCCCGTCAACTAACTACACGAATACCACCTGGTGGTTCACACTTACACTCACTCCACTCATTTGACCATAAACAGAAATATTAATCTCAGTCTTAAAATAATGAATCCCGTGAACTCCAATACTGAAAAATATGTACTGGCCAAAACAAAAGCATTCATATTGCTAAACTCACAAACTAGTATTTAGTCACTTAGCCATAATACCAACTTACCTCATAATTTGTAATATTTTACAATTAAGAATAAAACTAAGTATGCCCGAAATGCCTAGCCATGCTAAGCGTTCTAGTGGTACACTCTGTAATCACAATTTTACTACATGTAAACCAAACAATAACCGAATTTCTGTAAACTCAGCATTGTAATCCTTATAGAGAATAAACTTTGAATTGAATTGAATTGAATTGAATTGAATGCATCCCTAAGGTGAACTGGAACTGGGTATAATTTCCGTTTGATAGGATTGTCCGTCACTAAGTCAATCTTATGGACTACCGTGGAGGTAACACCTGGAATATCAGTAAAGACGTCTGAAAAGTTACTCACACATTGAAGTAGTTCATGTCTCTTATGGTCATCCAAAGATTCATTAATATTAATGTTGGTTGCATCCGAGTGGTCAAGAGTCACCAAGTCATGTAGTTCTTCATCATAGTCTAAGTTAGATTTTTTTTTTTTTTAGATTTTGCCACCGAAGTGGCTAGTTTATTGTGCACCCCATATCCATCCTGTGGACGGTAGCGCGAGAGCATATGGATACACAAAAGGCCTATGAACTAGGCCCCAAAGGGTTAACAGGAATACATATGGATTTATATCTACATATCTATAGTTCACTTATCTGTTACAAGCAAATTTAGGAAATTTGCTTAGTATATCTGGTATCTTATTTTCATTAATAAGATATCTTGACATGTCACATAGGTTATTATACTGTCTGTCTCTGTATTCCTCAATGAGTGGACAATTAAGCACATAGTGTTCAAGAGAGTGACCATATGCCTGATCACATAATTTACATTTAGTTTGATCATCATCTGTGTGTCTCCCAAACTGCCAGAAGTACTTGTAACCAAGCCTAAGCCTGGCCACTACAACATCAGTCAGTCTGTTCACATTGCAAGTTGCTCCATAAACATACTTATCTACGTTCATGTTATCATAGTGGGTTATAGATCTACTCAGGCTTCTAACTGCATTCCTATAACAATCATTTTCATTATTTACTTCTCTCCTAATATTATTCCTAATGCTAGACACAGTTATACCAAAGTTATATTCTACATTCTCCTTCTGGGTACTCTTCTTGGCTGACATATCAACTTTATCATGAAGGAGTAATCCAATGTGTGATGGGATCCATAGCAATTGTACATTAATTCCTTTGTCATTCTCTGCTCAGGCGTTGTGCTGAGCAGTTGTCAGCTGTTGCTCCTCAGTCCCGACACCTGGTGGAGGAGTGTTTACAACATCAACAACAATGGCGACTGCGTTTCGCCGCCGTGTTAATACTGTTTGTATTCAACTAACGCAGGGATCTATCACCGGCGAATCAGTAAATGTGTTACTGCCAGCAATCATTCGTGATACTTATGGCATTCAACATGAATCCTTGTGTGGCGTCGCCTTGAATGGAACTACACGGATCTTCGTCAAGTTTTGTGACACTCAGATGTACGAGAAGATTGTGACCCAGTACCAGGATATAAGTAAGCAAGTCACCCCAGCAGTTTCTGTCCAGTTGCATGACGTTTCACGATACTATACGTGGGTACGTGTGAGAAACGTGCCTTTTGAGGCCAATGAAGTTGATATACGTGACGTTTTTGAACGTTATGGGAAGATCCACCTGGTCACCATGGGTAGGTGGTCTGACGGCCACTTATAATGGCCTTCAGGGGGGGTCATTTACGTTGAAAATGCCCCTGCGTCGCCGTTTCCTTTTCGTACATTAACGGAGGTTTTTTCTTCCCAGGTGTACGTTCGTCCCCGGACAGAGAAGAATTTGCCGCCTCTGGGCGCTCTGGATCCATAGCGGCTCAGTGTGCCCCAGCCCAGCCCCCCATCAGGCGTGGTCGTCGTCCTGACGGTGGGGGACCCTGTCGGGCTTGGAAAAGGGTGTCAAACCTCGCCCCGTATGACATCAGGGGAGTGTGAGGTTGATAGGGCCATGTACAGGTCATCTTGTGTGACCTACCTGGGACTGCCCCCCTTGACGAGGGGGAACATGTGAACAGTAAATTTTCCTCTAGAAAGAGAGGCAGTGGATGGAAGCCGACATTGTATCTCTTAATGACCTATTAGCATCGCAGAGTCTGATTTGTGTTTTGTTCTGATGGGGGAAATTCGTGCAGATGTGTGATCAATATTTAAAGTGAGCGATTTGGAGGGTTCGAGTTTTCATACTGTTGGGCAGAAATTCACAAGGAAAAACACTCCAAGTATGACAGTCCTAAGAGCTTTTTCTAGGAAGCGGGGCGGCTCCCCGTCCGACTCCGATGATGTCTTGACCCCGGGACAACGTTCGGGGAAGAAACATGGCCGGAAATCACGGGTGGGGGGGGCCGCGCGAGCCCCGGAAAACAGCAGGAAATATCCCGGGGTTTCCCCAAAGGTGCAAAAAAGTCCTTTGGGGTGCTTCCCCCGGCGCAAAGAGAAAAAGGGGAGTGGTACCCCCAAAGGAAAGCCCCTTTAAAAACGTTAGGTGTGTAACTATTTTTTAATGGTTTGAAATCTGCAAAAAGTGTGGCAGGTGCGTGGTGGTTTGAATCGTTTTTGGGGGGAAATGGTGTTTTTGCAAGAAAAAACCATAAAGTAGGAAGTCTTGGATGGGGGTTTTTATGAAATTTTGTGACTCACTCCCAGACGCTGAAAGGTGGGTGGCTTGTGGATAAAAGCAAACCACCCTTTTGTGCTGAGAATTGGGAGGAAAAGGGGGGAGGGTGGGGGTGGAGTCGGGGGGGATTGGGGGTTAGTAGAAGAGTTATTTTTTGTAGGGGTATTTTGGGCCCCCCGAACATATTTTAATTTAAAAATATTTTTTTTAGAGATGTCTTGGGTATATTTTTTTAGGTCCCTGCCAAAATTAAGTGGAGTGGTGACTGGAATGTGTAGGGGGCGCCGTAAAAGATTTGAACCGAGGGGGGCGGGGTTCTTTCGCTTGTTTTGGGTGCTTGTTTGTCTTTTTTGGGGGTTGGTTGATGTACACGGAGGAGGGGGATTTGGGATTGACATACTTTTGGAAAATTAGGCTATGCAGCATGTTTAGATAGGGTGTATGTGCCCCTCGGGGGTGGCGTTAATCATGGGCTGTTTAAATGTCTTTTTCTTGACCACTGGGAGTTTTTGTGGACTGACGGGGAGGGTCTCCCGCAACGTTTTTTAAGGGATACTGGAAACTGAATACGCGGATCTACAAAGTGGGTGATGGGGAAACTATTCGAGGATTTCGGGGCGTCAGGGGTAGACTCGGGGGAGGGATGGGATTTAGTACACAGTGGGTGGGGTTGTAACCTCAAAATTAAAGGGGTTTTTTTTATGGAACGGTGAAAGGGGAGGACCTCGCTTGGATATGGTTTTTAGGGTACCTGGAGGGTCATCTACGACAATGTTTAACAGGAGAGGCATCTGGGGGGTTTTTACCCATGGATAATCGATGCTTTTTAAAGAACAAATCAAGAAAATTGAAAAAAAAAGGGTTTTTCGATGGGGGACTTTTCGGGGGGTGGAGGGGGCCTTTTGGGGGGGGACAAGCCTCCTCGGGGTCTTAAAAATTTCAGAAAAAAAGGGCAAAACGACAAAATTGTGTTTTTTAGGGGTGAGGGGGAAAGTTGACGGGTAATAGTGAGGGACAGGTCTTAAAAACAAACTGAGGGGATAAGTTTTTATGTCGATTTTGGGATTAAGATCCAGATGCAAAGTAAAGACGTGAGTGGCATGCGATACAGGTTTGGGGAAGAGGCTACGATACGATTAAATGATTAGACGCCTTCTCTTGGGGGGGCCTATACTGAGGCAGAGGTGTGGGAGGCCCTACAAGGAATGGTAAGGGGGGCTCCACATGATGGCTCCCTTGTAAATTTTTATATCAAACTTGGGGGGGTAAAGGGACTTTTTTTGGTTCTTTTACTCAATCGATGAAGGAGGGGGGGGGGTTAGGTCTGTCTCAGCATAGGCGGTGTTGGTCTTAGTTAGGAAATGTGATGTGCTGTTAGCGATTAAGGGAAATACCGCCCATATCGTTGATGTTATTGACTATAAACTTATGCGAAAATATGATGAATAAAATTAAAAAGTGTTTGTAAGGGGAAAATCCATAAGAGCAGTTTTGGTGTCCAGGGTAGGTCAAGTAGATGGCCCCCATGGAATATCGGGGAGTTTGTTGGGGAATGCGGGGGGGGGGGGGGGTGGGTTTTGGCTTTAACTGGCGAGCCGTTTTTTGATAGTGTGGAAAGAGAGGTTCTGTGGAAATTTTATGAGAGGGCAGGGTTTTGGAAATGAGGTCATCATGTGGGGGCCGTTCGTTTTTACAATGGAGCGGGTTTTGAAGTAAAAAAATTAAAGGCGTTTGGTGTTTTGTACCAGAGCAGGGCATTCGTCGGGATGCCCCATGTCTCAAAAGTTTTTTTTCATGTAGCGGACCCCCTTTTTTCTGGGGTTTTTGGGGCGGGGGAAAATAGAGAATGTGGGGCCGAGTAGTGGCGACCAACCCTTGTGGGTTTTTTTGATGAACTACTGTGTTATTACGTTCACGGGGCATTGGGTTTCGTTGGGAGACTTTTGAAAATATTTGGCAAGGCTACGGGGATGTGGTTAAAAGAGAAAAATCAAAATTATGGAGTTGGGGGGTGGGGGGGGGTGGGGGGGATGCAAAGGGGGGGACTGTGGTTGATCGTAAAAACTATATGTGGTATTTTTTATATGCGGGAGGCCCCTCAGATGAGGGGGTGCAAATTTGGGGGGGGTTTTACATAGTGTCTTGGGGCGCTTAAAAAACTAGGCCGGACATTTTAACCCCGCATCAAGGGCGGTGGGCATTAAAGTCCCCGCTTTTTACAAAGTAGGCAGTTGCTGCACTGTATCCTCCCGTTTTCGGGGGACGTCCAAACGTCTTTTTTCATAGAATTTACGTTTTTTTGGGGGTTCAGGATGCGATTTTGGGTCACAAGAGCGGGGGTGGGGAACCACTGCATCGGGGGGGTTTGGGTCTATTCTCTGAGGCCGTTCATGGCTGTTTTCGTGAAGCGTCGTTTTCTCCACTGGGGGGAGCATGGCGGGTTAAGGGGAATTGTTCCGACCGCGCTGGTGGAGAGGAGGAATTTAATTTGGTGTGATGCGATGCTTCGCGATTATTGAACATGAGGGATGTGCGTGTGTAAAATTATGTACCTTGAAAGGGCGGGTAGGGGGGTAGTCTGGTGCGAGTTTAAGGAATGTATCCCATTTTTGCTGGGGGGATATATGGGGGGAGTTAACATTTTCGGCGCCTGCCAATCGGGGGGTGGTTTTTAAATTTTACAGGAAACTTGCCGTTGGGGTGGTGTTGTATAATAGGCGTTTGGAGGAAGACTGGGGTTTTCCGGTGAGCGGGATGGGGAATCTGCTTTTCAGTTGTGTATTTTTGTGAGACTTTGGTATGGTCGAGAGTGGTTCAGTAGGGTTTTGCGTTTTGGGGGGGGGGGGGAGGTTTGTCCGGTACTCCCGGGGGTTGAGTTTTTTTATGTGGTGGGGTTACTTTTTCGGGACAAAGTGCGGGGTCGTATGTTGTGGGGGCCGTTATATTTTCGTGTCATGGGCCCAGAGGCACGTTGATGGTAAAAGTAAAATTAGGGGGGTTTGCAGGGGGCGATTTTTAAAAAAAATGTCGAAATGTTTGGGATATGAGGGGGATGGGAGAGGATTCCCCCCTGAATAAAAGCCTTGGAGTTACGAGATTTGAATTTGTTGGAGTGTTCAGTGGGTAACAAAAGGGCGGTCAGCTGTGTCTAAATTTTGTTTTTAATGCATGAATGTTTTGGGGGTTCTCAGAGTTTATGTGCGTCTCCTATGTAACGGTATGACGAAATATCTTACTGCTTTGTAAACAACTTTTGGAATTTTCTCGTCTTTTATGCCTCAATTACAAGTTTGGGTACATTTTGTATAGGGTGCTTCCCGCACAGTTGAAACGTTTTTCTTATTTTTCCTTTTAAAAATTTATGCCGTGTCCCCTGTGCTTTTCAATAATTATGTATATATGCAATTTTGTTTCCTGTAAACTGTGATGGGGCTTTAACTAAAGTGGAGGTAGTATTTTTCAAAGTGTGCATCTTTTCATGTATAAATTCACTTTTAGCTGCTGGCTTTTTTGTTTTTATTGAGAAAAGTCAAATATCAGTGTATTTTCGTTTTGTTAATTAGATTTTTTTTTGTATGAAAGGTAGCGTCATCCCGACCACCTTGAACTGTAGTGCCTATTCTTATCCATGATAAAACTCCGTTAGCGCCCAAAAATTTAACGTTTTTGTGCACTTTTTGGGACCCCGAGTTTTTAGATAAGTCTTGGATACGTTTTTGTGTTGGAGGCGAACCCGCCTAGAAAAAATGCCAGAGAAGTACCCTTGTAAATATGATTGCTTGTGTATGTGTGTAATTCTGTGTGTTGTTTTGCCCATTTTTTATTTGTATAGTGTTTAAATTTTTTCCTGTTTTTGCTTTTTTATTTAATTAATTTTAAAAATCTAGTTAGTGCCCTTTTTCCCCGTTGACATTTATTTTATGCACCCATAACTATTTGTACCTGAGTTTTCAATAAAATAAAAAAAAAATTCTTTTTGTATAGGGGTTAATTTTGGGGGGGCATTTTACTTGTTTTTTTCGAGATTGTATGAGGTCATTACCTGATTATCTACTGTGAAGGTTGTGAACCTTTGTCAATGTCAGTCACAGTATGTTAACTTACAAATTTTAAAGGTTTTTAATAATTTATTTTTTTATATTTTTTTTTTATAGTTTTATTTTTGTTTATATTATAGTTGTATGTTTTTATGGAAAATTTGGGAAGTATATGGGTAACCTCTTTTATGCCATTACAATTTTTGGGTTTTTAAAACTTGTTAGTGTGGTTTTTGGGGGATTGAGGATCCTCTGAACCCCTTTTATTCTTTTTAAAATTTTATTAAAACTGTAAAGTTTTTTTTTTAAATAAAATATAAAAAAAAAAAATTCCTTGCCCCCCAATTTTTTAGATTATACCCTGCCCTTTCCCCCAATGAATGTTGTTGGAGTCTTTTGAGTCAAGAGCCTTCCCAAGATGAATAGAATCAGTAATGATGACAGAGTCAACCAGGTTTTATAGGTTATTTAGCGCCATTAGGATTGCAAACAATTCAGTTTGCAGTGTAGATGCCCAGTTGTTAATTCTTATGCCTAACTCAACAAATTTATTATCGTTCTTAACTAGGGAGGTGGCAACAAGAGCAGATGCAGCCCTGCCAGAAGACTCCTGTTTAGATCCATCAGTGAATATAACTTGTGATAACTTATTACTACCAGCTAGGTGAGAAATTTCTTCTTGAGCAGTTGCTCTGACAAGAGATTTAAGGAAGGGATTACTAGCAATGAGCTTCTTGGGAGGGACTTGTAGGTATGTGATATTAAATGAACACATCTTCCATGGAGGGGTGAAATGCTCTTGTTGCCTACAGTGATACAGTTCATGCAGGTTATAAAATTTAATGCAATTGCACGTTTTCACAATCCATTTAGATCTGTGTGTATTTACCTCTAGACACTAGAGGTATCAATTACGCACACTTTACATTCTTCAGTTGTCTTATCAAGTTTGTGTGGAAAAACTAAGTCAAAGTTGTTAAGGCAGTTAACCGAATTTCTTCGGTAATATTTCTTAAGGATGTTGATATGATAAAGCTTAGGTTTCCCCTTGACTTCTATGAGGTAGTCAACTTTCCCACATATTGTTAATACTTTATATGGACCTTTCCATGCTACTAATAATTTATTTGACTTGATAGGCAAAAGTACAAGAACTTCATCACCTACTTTAAAACTTCTCCTCTGACTTTTGGAATCAAAATAGGTTTTGTACTGGTCCATTGACAAGCTTAGGTTTTTCGAAACTATGTCAGAGGTCTCCTCAAGTTTTGGATCTAAGGTCAAGGAGAAACTGGTAAGAAGACTGAACCTCAGCATTTACCTCCTCATTAGTCCATAAGTCATGAAGGATGGACAGTGGACCTCTGGCCTGTCTACCATAGAGAAGTTCAAAAGGTGAAAACCCCAAAGAGTCCCTGGGAACTTCCCTCATGGCAAACAAAGCACAGGGTAGGTAACGATGCCACTCCTTAGGTTTAAGGGAGCAAAGTTTCCTTAAAATGGACTTGAGAATCGAATGCTGGCGCTCAATCCACCCACTACAGCTGGGTTGATAGGGTGTGGTGAAGAAAGGCTTCACTCCCATTAGTTGGTATAGATGTTGCATTAAGTCAGATGTGAATTGTGTCCCCCGGTCAGACAAAATTTCTCTAGGGATGCCCACTCTGGAGAAGATGGACAAAATTGCTTCAGCCACCTCTGTAGTAGTTATGGTCTTTAAGGGAACTGCTTCATGGAAACTCGAAGCATAATCAACTAATGTTAATATATATCTATGTCCCCCAGATGAAAATGGAGATAAAGGACCAACGATGTTAATAGCCCCTCTTTCAAAAGGTACCGTAAAGACTGGCATTTTGACCATAGGTACTCGCCTGGTACCTCGGGAGGATGACAGTTGACAAACTTTACACGATCTACAATAGGTAGTGACTTCTGAGGATATTTTTGGCCAAAAATAGGTTTCCCTAATTTTATTTAAGGTTTTACGATGCGAGAAATGTCCGGCCACTGGCAGGTCATGAGCCATTTTAAGAACAGTCTCTCTGCATTGACTTGGAACAACTAAGATGGAATAGTCTATCTCATCTGAATTTAATTTGAATACTGACTTGTACAAGATACCTTTTATATAATTCAAATTTATATGAAAAGTTTTTCCTTTGGATAACTTGATTTTGTTTAGCGGCATTATGGCAATTCGGAAGAGAAGGGCAATTACGTTGTAAATTGACAAAGGAGTCCTTCGATATGTCTAAAGGCTTAAAGTCAGGGAAAATCAAAGGATGGACAGTACGGGAAGCATGGGCTTTGGTCTGAGCCCTAGTCAAGACATTTATGGTATCGGAGGTGATATCTTCACTTTCATCTAACAAGTGAACCGGTGATCCTACTACCTCGCTTTCGAGAGTAGCATCACTGGTTTTTAATCCCACATGAATCTCATGAGACATTGTCTCATCTGAACTTTCGAGGGGCTTCTCCGACTCTACAGGAAGAGGATCTGAAGCACTTATATCCATCTTTGGTGACGAAAGGTCAACCTCAGAAGGAAGAATGGCACCTTTTACATTACCTATTAGTACGGAGCAAGAAGTGATGGGAGCTAGTACGGCTTCAGACCACCAACCTGTGAACCATTTAGACCTAATGTAACAACGGATGGTAGGAAAAGTGCCTGTACGGCCCAAGTAGTCCGAAAGTATAGCAGAGGAATGAGTTTCTTTTAAGATTAGGGAACAGCTTATCAAAATTACTATACATGTGCATCCAGTGTCTCGTAAAATGGTAGATACATTAAGTTCATTAACTGTTCCTGAACAGAAGGGTGCTTGGTCATTACAGTCTTTAAAACATCTTCCAACTTTTTGGACCTTCTTAGAAGGACAATCTGGACGTTTATGTCCCTTAACACCACACAAATGACAAACAGGAATAAAAGAAGTCATTTTACTTTCCACTAAGGCTTTGATTTCTTCAGGTTTGAAAGAACCCTGGCCCTTAGGGTTCGATCCCTTTAGGACTTTATAGGAATTGTGAGCCTCAGCATACAGGTCAGCACCTCAGCAACTTCCTCGCTTTAATCAGGTTACGTTTTTCTGATGAATGTTCGTATTTGGTGAGGAAAGCTGTCAGGAACTGGTCAGCAACCATGAAGTCTCTAAGAGATTCATAACTGTGATCAATTTCCTGAACTATCTATCCAAAAGTCGAACAAACGAAAGAGTGTTACCTGTAACTGTTGAAAGTTCTGGCCAGGCTGTAAGGTGGCATACCTGAAATCTTTCCTGTAAGAATTTGTGGTTTTTTGTATGT
>NW_026510063.1:0-12370 GCF_026875155.1 Cherax quadricarinatus | reverse complement strand
GGGGGTCTTTACAGACACTAACAAAAGCACCGTCATCCGCATACAGTAGGAGTTTGTACTTGACACTGATAGGCACGTCGCTAACATAACACAGAAATAATAATAAGGGAACCAGAATACTAACCTTGGGGAACTCCACATGCTATCGGCATGGGTTCTGATACTGTTTTGTTGATATTTCACAATTTGTTTACCATTGCATAGATAGGGACTTAAAACCAGTCTATGGAACCTATGCCGATAGCTTGAAGTTTCTTACATAATATATTGTGATTGACAGTATCGAAGGGCCTTTTGCAAATCTAAGGTTACCATTCCTGTGAGATTCCCTATCGGACATTTCAGTTCTCAAATAATCCATCAGATTATTTAGGGAGGTGTCGGATTGAGTAAGATCTCCTAAAGCCTGATCGGTAACTATGAACAATGTTGTTGTCATTATGATATTTAACTACTGGACAGTACACCGCCCTCTCTATAATTTTTTGATATTGCACTGAGTATACTAACAGGCCTATAGTTGCTGACATCAGACCTACTATTTTTCTTGAAGATAGGAGTAAACTCTGGCCTCCTTGAACCCTTCTGGTACGGTATTAATGGTTACGGGACAAATTTATTATATGCACAATGAGGATTGGCAATTCAGAAGCACCATCTTTTAGCAACTTAGACGGATATTATCTGGGCCGGTGCTCTTAGTTGGGTTTAATCTGCTTAGTTATTTTTGCACGAAGTCATGAGATACAATTACTAGCTGCACAACTATTTGGGGTTACCCCTTTATTGGTATAGTATGTTTTAAAACTTATCAGAGTTATGTTAAAAGGTATTGATGCAGTTGGTAGTTTACTTACTAGTGTTGATGCGACCGTCGTGTAGTATGAATTAAAAACAATTTGCCACTTCATTTGTTTCGTGGCATACCTCGTTATCGATATTTAGTACTATGCTAGATCTATATCTACTGGTTTATGGCTATACCGCAACTGTTTTAGTTGTTGCCAGAGCATTCAGGGTTATTATTGTAACTCTTCGATTTTTGAGCAATAGTGCCTTGCCTTTGCGCCTCTTATAAATCTCTGCACTCTGTTCCTCACCCTTTGGAATTCATTGAGCGCTGCAATATCTTGTCTGCTTGTCTTAAATCTTTTTAGCAACTGGTCTCTGAATTTCATTTTATCTAGTAGTCATCCAGGGTTCAGTTCTCCGTTTAGTCCTAACTCTTTAACTGGTGCATATTATCAAGGATGGTAGTGAACATTATTTTGAATTTTTCCCAGGCATCAATTACGTCGTGCAACTTGTTATCACTGTCCATTTACAATTCTGTAGCCTATTTACCCACTGTTTCTTTACTGTAGTTTCTAGTTGACCTCATTTTTATTGTCTGTGTAGGTTTATCTTACCCGTAGTGAGTTTCCTGGTGCAGTAAATGATGAAATGATCCAAAAGCCCTGTGGAAGGGGGGACGCCTGACTAATTTTTCTCAGACGGTTAAAATATTTTGGCAATTAGGGGGCCCTGAGAACTGTGTGATCCGGGGTATGTGATTAATTATTTGAGTGAAAAACTTTTAAACCAGAATTTTTGTTATACCTTTTACAACCCCTTATTTTGTTTAAAAAAACAGTTTTTTTGAAGTCCCCAGCTTTTTATTTCTCACAATTGTTCCCCAGTGGCCCAAAACCTTGAAAAGTCTCTAAAAAAAGGGGTTTGGGGTGGGGGGGGGCGGTAAACTAGTTCTACTTAAAAAGGGTTTGGTTTTGGGGGAAGCAAAAACTTCAAATCATAGAATTTAGTTTTTATAGTCATTTAAAAAATGTCTTGGTTTTATAGGTTTTCATTTTTTGAGGCACATCCCCCACCACCTTTTTTTTTTCCTATCTAAGAGTTTAATTGTAACCAATTTTAAACCTGTCGTCAGTCACCGTTTTACCCAACAGGATTCAGGGGGGGAATAAATGCCTCCCTATTCTGTTGCAAAGTTCTTAATCTCTGAAATTTTTGGAGAAAGTGATCTCGCTTTGATGAATAAAGGGAAGGTCTGTTTTCAAAAAAACAATCATAATCATCAGTATATGGGCAGGGGGTTCATTTGTTTTAAAAAATTGGGTAATCTTGTCATCTTGAAAAAGGGTAACTGTGCCAAAGTGCTTTTGTTACAAAAAATGGAAATGGGGTACCAAAACCCATAATTAAAAAAAAATCCATTATCACCCCCCTTACACAAATTACAAAATACTTTTCTGTTTCTTTTTTATACCTTAGTACGGATTACATATGTTGGTGGTGTCTGGATAAAGGAAATTCTATTATCTAAATTGACCTTCTTTTCCTTTATACATAGAGTTAAGGTTTTTTCATTCCTTTAAACTAAACATCATTATCATTTTTTAACTTCGGGTCTGTTTTGCCCCTGCCCCACGTTTGAAAAGTCCTGGATTATTTGGAATCCCCATTTGTACTGTCCTATAAGAGCTGGGCGCCATGTTTTTGTTTGGGGTTTGGGGCTTTTATAAATCTGTAGGGGGGGGGAAGGGGGGGTAGGGGTCGTCCTCAAAAAAGGTTGGAGGGAGGGGGTTAGGGGGGGTTGTGGGCGGGGGGTTTGTTTTTCCCCGCAACGTGCGTGAGGGGTTTTAGATAGGATGAATGGAGCAAATGGTTTTTTGGGGACCTGACGATCTGTGGGGGAGCGGGATTTAAATTTGTGAAGGGAATCAGGGAAAAAACCGGTTTTTTTATAAACCTGACTTGGTCCTGGAAATGGGAAGTACAATCCCTGCACTTAAAGGGGAGGAGTTTGGGGGGATTTTTGGCCATTTTTGGAGAGAATTTTGTGTATTTTTTATACTTTTTAAATTTCAAATTTTTGTATTCTGAGCACCTCTGAAAAAAAACAGTGTTTTATGGTGAGGAGGGAAAGTGTTGAATGATGATGAAAGTATTTTTTGGGGGGGTTTTTTCTTTCTCTTTGGGTCCCCCTGCCTCGGGGGGGGGGAACGGCCGACTTTTGAAAAAAAAAAAATGGGTGTTGCCATACCTTTGCGGCGATAGTGGCATTTACGTTTCGGGAGGGATGGAAAACTGTTGGGCTCAAATGTCGAGGGTGATTACCTCATTCGCCTTTTTCCCGCCCCCTTGGGACCCATTTCCATCTTCAGAGAATTGCAGGATAAGGATAAATATAATTATGGCACCTGTATCCCTTAAAGCCAGCCATGTTTACCTTTTTACTCTTTTTTTTTTACTTTAATTTTTTTTAAAGAAATCACTGGGTCACTAACAGTCACCTAACAATGTCCTGGTAGTGTTATGCAAACACCACTGTTTCTAGTTGACTTTTTTGTTCCTTTTCTTCACAAAAACCCCCTTCATTTTCCCCTTTCTTACAAATTCCCTTTTTCCTCCTTCACGTCCGGCTTTTTAACCCCCCCCCCCCTCTAGCTCAGTTCCATCCGGAGGTAAAAAAAAAAAGCTTTAATCAGTGGCGTTTTATCCCTCTAAAGTCTCATCAGTCCCCTTTAGCGGGGCTGCGTTGTTGGGCGGGCCTAAAGAGATCAGTTTTTTGGACTTTTTAAAAAACACTGACGGAAAAAAAAAAAAGGCTTACCAACTGACAAAAACCTTGGGTTTTGGGGCGTTTGTTTCACGTTTTTCTCCTATGTTTTCCCCCCCCAATGTTTCACTGGTCATTGACATGGAGGTCAGCTACTGAAAAAAAAACATCCTTGGGTGTTAACAATTCACTTTTTTGCGTTTGGTATGAGGGAAAGAACCGCCGCTATAGCCCAATAGTTTCCGGGGTTTTTTTAAAAATTGGGGGGTTTTTTCCCCCGGGTTTCCCTCAAATTTAAACCCTGGTACAGTTGGGTTGATGGGGAAGCTACTGTCAGTTAAAAATTGTGAACGTGCTTCCCAGTTGTACGTTGGCAGAGTGGGGGTTTGACTGCCCCGTTAAAGCCGTGTTTAAGTTCAAATTCCTCCATCATTTTTATGGGTGAATTTAAAAAAAAATTTTTAAACTAAAAATTTTATTTTTTGGGCACTGTGGGGAAAAAAAAGTCACTACAACCTGTCAGTTTCCTGGAGTTTTGTTGTTTAGGGTTTCCCCTGTGTTATTCCCATTGAAAAAAAATGGTACAGTTTGGATTATTTTTTCTTCAGGTAGTGGAAAGTCGCTGTTGGTTGTAGTCTGGTAACCGGTTTGGGTTTTGAATGCTGGGCACCCCTTTTGGTCATATTTGGTTTTCCATTTCACTGTCGTCACTGTTCTTTTTTTTGTCATATAACTTCCTTGTAGTTTTTTGGCAGTACTTTCAAATTTGGCCATCAATTTGGGGTTTTTTGGATCGGCCCGGGGTGGCAAAGAAAAGAGAACCTTGTTGCGCTGCCCGGGGGCATGACCCCTTTAACTGCTGTGTATGCCAGGGATGGGGTTATTTAGTAGGGCAGGCATGGGGGGTAGGCCCAAGCACTGGGGGGAGCTGTTCAGGGGTTTTAAACTAAAAATATTTTTTTTTTTGGGGGAAAAAACAATGAATTACGAACAATAGAAATTGGGCAAGGAAAAAACTTTCAGTGTAGCGATATTGTGAATTTTTGGGAAACCAGTTAAGGCAGAATAAATAGAAATTTTTTGGTTACCTGGGTTTCCTGAGATTTTTGTGGGGATCAACCCCCCCCGGGCCCGGCCATCCAAGGGGCCCCCGGTGGATCAGGGGCCGATCAATAGGCTGTTACGCTGGCCCACGCAGTCCAATGTACAAAACCCACAGCCGGTGATCTGGCACTGACTTTAGGTATCTTCCAGCTCTCTCTTGGAAGGCAACCAGGGGTTTATTGGTAATTCCCCCAAACTTGATTGGACTGTTGAACATCTTGGGGGGGCCCCGGGACACTTTGGTGTTTTCTCTTAGTATAAACCAAAGGGGGCCCCTACTTTTTTATTGGGGGGGATTTTGCATCGCCTGCCCAATCTTTTTACTTTTTGTAGGGAGTGATTTTGTGTGCAGAATTGGGGGCCCTTCCTTCCGGATTTTCCAAGTGTAGATTATGATTTATTCCCCCCCCTCCTGGTTCCAAAAAAAAGGGGGTACAAATCAAGTTTCCAAGCATTTCCATTGGGGTTTTAGTTTTTTAGCTAAACTTTTTGCTGCCCCCTTTTTGGAGGGGGCTATATCCCGTTGTTTTAATGACTGTGGAATTTTCACCCAGTCCAAGGGTCCCCCATAGTGTACTTAGGGAACGCGAGAGGGTTTTCTTGCAGTCTTTAATGAATCCAAAAGTTCACGAGTCGGGCCCGGGGTGATGCATGGGCATGTTTGGGGCAAAGGTTTTTTAAGTCTTTTGGGTTAGGGGAAATGTCAAAATCTGGCATAATTTATGGAGTTTAAAGGCTCATTATTTAAGAAAATCATTTGGGTCGTGATCCTCTGACGATTAGTGGGGCCCCTAAAAAACAGAGTTTTTTGGATTTTCAGTATTCCCCTCATTTTTCCCTTTTTGTTCATTGTGTAAAATCCCATTGTCTAGAAGGGCCCCGATACTAGATGTGGTATTTGCCCTTTTTTTTTTGGGGTATGAAAAAAAAAAATTTTGAATTTCTTTTTAAAATTTCACTAATAGCTTTAAACTCCCCTGTCCCCTGGTTTTTTATAAAAAAAAAAACATTTAACTTAAGTTTGATTAGTTTCCACTTCCCTGGTCGCGCCTCCTTTCGTGTATCAGATATTCTAGCACTCCTGAGGAGTCGGGGACTCTTCGTGTCTTCTGTAGGGGACGCTTTCTTCTCAGTTTACTTCTGCTCTTCTTTTTTTCTTAGGGGAATATGCCCAAAAATGCTTCAGCTACGGGGGAAATTTATCCTTTTCAAGGGGACTGTTTGGATCCAAAAACCCCTTTAAGATATCTTTCCCAAATGTTTCAATTTTGGCATGGTTGCCTGGGGCCCCCTTGATGTTCTTGTTGTTGAAGTGTATTTTGTGAAACACCTTCACAGGTACATGCATTTTTTGATCAACCCCTGTGATGTTGTTGGACTTTTTGAATTAGGTTGTGATCGGGGAATTTTTTATTTTTTGATATTCTTATGCTCTTTTCAGGTCTCATTTTTTGTGAAAAAAAAGGGTCAATTGTTTTCAGTCTTGTTAGTACTATTTTCGGGTTTAAGGTGTGTTTTTGGGAGACTTAGTAGCTCATGTGTGTGTGACCTTTCATCGGGAATTTTTAAAAAAGCCCAAATGGCCTAAGTGAAAGGATAAAATTTTAGGATAGTGACGGAACAGGGGGTTTGTAGAAAAAGGAAAAAAAAAAAGAAGGGGTTTTTTAAGGGTATATTTACAAATAATATTGTTTTAGAAACGAGATGGACGAGTTGAATTAGTTGCAAAATGTTGGGAAAAATTGACGTATTTTTTCCATAACTAAAAAAAGGGTTTAATATGAAGAAAAGGGGGGGGATGCCCGGAATGTCATTTTCAGGGGGTTTTTTAAATTATTTTTTACTTGGAAAAAGTAACTGTAAGGAGGAGCACTACGTGTTAAAAAAATTTTTTAAAATTGGTGCTTAAAAGCTGAAAGAACCAGAATGTGTTTTTGGGTTTATTGGAGAGAGTTCCGGGGGGCAACGCCCCCGCGGGGCCCGGGGCGTGACCAGGCCCCTTAGGTCAGTTCCAGGGGTGCGACCCACACCAGTCGACCAAAAACCCAGGTTACCATTTTTTTCTGATGGGGAAAAGACAACAGGTGGAAAGAAACAAGTCCCAATGTTTTTTCTTGGCCTGGGAACGAAAAAACCCGGGCCCTCACCGTGGGGGAAACCCAGAAGCGTTAACCCCCAGGGCCCCCCAGAGCCCCAGTGTGTGTTCTTTCTGTACGTGTTTCGGAAGGACATAAAAAAATTTTTTAGGGGGGTGATTTACCGTCCCCAAAATTGGTAGGGGGCCAAAAGAAACTACTTGGGGAAAGAAATTTTTTTAAGACCCCACAAAATTTATAATGTAGAATTTTAGGGGGACTTTTTAATCAAATTGACTGGGGAAATTAAATTGACTGGAAAAACTTGATCAAACGATACTTGGAAAAATAGTTCAAGTTGTTTTTTGGAGCAGTTTTTGACGGAACCAACGGGGGGAAAAAAAAAACCTCTTGATTTTTTTTTTTGCCCCAACAAGGATACCATTTTTAATAAAACTAAGAGCAAAGGGTTCTCAATGGTGGTCCATGGTACTTTTTTTTTGGTTCAAAGAGCTTCACTATATTTGGTAAAAAAACTGAAGATTCGTGGGAAAAGGGCTTAAATTTATCGAGAATAAAGTGTGGGGTCACAATTGCATGGTCGGGTTAATGGGGTTCGTTCGTGTTTTTGCTGCACGACAGTCAAATGCGGGAAAAATAATATCACGTGAACCTTGCGTGTTGAGGCAGTTGGTTCGTACGTCGTGTGTGTGGTGTGGTGGTTTTTTGGGGTGGGGGTGTTTTGGGGCCAAGAGAGGAGGAGAGCGGGAGGTCAATTCATATTGTTTTAAAAGCGTAGAAACCCTGTGCTGAGCTGATTTGTTGTGTCTTTGTCCCCACGCTGTTTTTTAAAATGTTATGGGGAAACGATTTGTTTTTTTACTATAAAAAAAGTAATTTTAAAAAAAAAGCTGGGGGGGAAGATCAAATAGGTGAAATATTTTTTTGGGCCAGTTGTTTTGGGTGTGTGTTGTGTTGTGCGCTGTGTGTTTTTTGTTGTGTTTGTTTTTGTGCTGCTGTGTGCGTGTTGTGCGCGGGTGCTGTGTTGTGCTGCGGGTGCGTGTTGGGCGCTGGGTGCTGTTTGTTTTTACAAAAAAAAAAAAAACGATATTAATAAGAAAAGAAGATCTTAGTAAATATGAAAAAGGGCCCTTCTAGCCCCAGCCTTTACTGGGGTTTTTTTTTTAAAAAAAGTAGTCAGTATCCTTGTCCAATTTTTCCATAAATTTGAAGATTCCATAGTCTAGGTTTAAAAAAAGGTAGGGTATAAACTAAGAAAATTAAAATTTAAAAATTTATTAACAATTTTTAAGGTTTTCTAGGCGTATTTAATCAAAGTAAATTATAGTAACAATTTAATATAATTAGGATACAAAATTTTTTACCCTCTCTGGGGTAAGTAGTATTTTTGCTGAAGCTATATCCCCTTTTTTTTTGGGTTTTAGGGGACCGTTGGTACATTGTTTAGCATTTTTAAAAACATAATAAAAATTAACAAAATTTTTTTGTGTGTTTGGAAGGTTTTTCTAAGTAGTTGCTATGTTCAAGGGCCGACTAGACTTAAACCATGATGACTAAAAGTCCTCACAAAACTAACTTTTTGACCAACCTGGCAATCAAACAGCTTGCTTGAACAAAAAAAGACTATTTACCAAAACAAACAATATAAAAAAAAAAAAAGCAACGCGACACACAACAAAAAACAAGGAGATAATATACCACCCTAATAGGGGGGGCCACTGCAGATCCCCCAAAAAAAGTCACAAAACTTCCCCTATAACTGAAAACTAAGTTCAGTATTAAAAATCCCGGAAATGTGACGTACACAGATACCCGTAAAATTAGGTCAAAGCTACAGCTAGGACCTGAGCTTCTCAGGCGCTATGCGACACACAACCTCGTAAACGTCGAAAATCACTAAGTCTAGGCTAGTTCTGTGAACAAGTTACACAGAACCAACAAAAAAAAAAGCGACGAAACGTCTTCCAAAAGAGGGGCCCGAAAAGGTAGAGCTGGTGTGGGACTTCTTGTTAGAACAAAAGTCCATCAGACAAAAGAAGCAAGCCCCCGGGAAAAACCAAGGCATGTGTGATCCAACCCCCGACACATGACTCTCGTGGACTGTGTGCCCCCCGCAAAACACAGAAGCGCACATAACGAGCGAAACGTTTGTTAAACAAGGCCCCACTTTTTTAACACTCGAACTATGAGCACTGAATAAAATATTAAAATGTTACATTTACCAAATAATATAACTAATCAAAAAAATAATAAAAAATAATATATTTACGATTTTTGCAATATTTTCAAAAAAGCAATAAAAAAATTATATGAAAGGTTAAAACATTATATACATTGTGACCCATTCAGGGGGTCGCAAAAAGTTGTGCTGCTGTGTGCTGTGTTTTGTGTGCTGTGTTTGTTGCTGGGGGTTGCGGTAGTGCTGCTTGTGGGTGTGTTGTGCTGCGTTTGCGTGTGTGCGTTTGAGCTGCTTGTCTGTGTTGTGCTGCTGTGTCCCGTGTTTTGGTGTGTTTGTGTATTGCTGCGTGTGCTGTGTTGTGGCTGCTGTGTGCTGTGTTGTGCTGCTTTTGTGCTGTGTATTGCTTTGTGCCTTTTTTTGTTTTTGCGTGTGCTGTGTAGTTTTTCTTGCGGTGTGTTTTGGCTGTGTGCTGTGTTGTGCTGCTGGTCCTGTGTAGTGCCCGGTTGCGTGCTGTGTTTTGCTGGTGTGTGCTTGTTTGTGCTGTGTTGTGGTTTGTGCTGTGTTTGCCGTGTTTGTGCTGGTTTTTTGTGTTGTGCTGTTTTTGTGTTTTGTTGTGCTGCTGTGTGCTGTGTTGTCTGGTTGTGCTGTGTTGTGCTGTTTTGTGTGTGTAGGCTTTTGTGTGTGTTTTTTTGCTGCTGTGTAGTCCTGGTATGTCTGTGTTGTGGTTGTGTTTTCTGTTTGTGTTTTCTGTGTGCTGTATATTGTGCGTGTGTTGTGGTGCTGTGTGCTGTTGTGCTGCTGTGTGCTGTTTTCTTCTGTGTGCTGTGCTGTGTGCCGTTTCTGTGCTTTCTGTGTGCTGTGCTGCTGTGCTGTGCCTGCTGTACGTGCGCTGTGTGTTGCGTGTGCTGTGCGTGCTGCTGTGTGCTGGGGTGCGTGCTGTGGCTGGTTTTTGTGTTTGGCCCGTGTGCTGTGTTTGTGCTGTCTGTGCTGCTGTGTGTGTCTGCGGTCTGTGCTTTGTGCTGGCCGTTGTTCTGTGTGCTGTGTGCTGTGGCTGTGTGTGTGTTGTGTGCTTTTTGCTGTGCTGCCTGTGTGCTTTTTGCTGCGTGTGCTGTGCTGTGTTTTCTGGCTGTTTTGTGCTGGTGCTGTGTGCTTTTGTTGTTGGGTGGGCTGTGCTGCTGTGGCTGTGTGTGTTGCTGTGCTGTGTGCTGTGCTTTTCTGTTGCTGTGTGCTGTGTGTGGTGCTGTGGCTTTTCTACTGTGTGCTGTGCTGCTGTGTGTTGGGTGCTGTGTCGGCTACTGTGTTTGGGTGTGTGTTTTTTGGGTGTGTGCTACTTGTGCTGTGCTAAAAGTTGCTGTGCTTCTGTGTGCTGTGCTAGGTTTTTTCTGTTTGTGCTGGGTTTTTGTTGCTTATGGACTGATGGTGTTTTATTAAAATTTAAATTGTATTATTATCTTCTGGTTTTCTTTTTTTTTTAAAAGGGCCCAAAAAAGCATATTATAAAAAATAAATTTTGTTTTAAATTTCCCAAATTTTTATGGCAAAAAGGCAGGAATGAATGTTAAGGGAAGTTTCAGAGGGCGACACTAAATTCGGCTTCACCTGTCAAGAAAAAGATTTGGGATGGAATTACCACAGTGTGTTATTTGTTTCAAAGTTTGGGGAAGATTTACTGAAGCCAGCTAAAGCTTATACTCCATCTCGAAAAAAATGCCACACCAATTGTTGCTAAAAGATAAAAAATAATTTCGAGCGGCAATTATCATTTTTCAAGCAGCAGCGCCTTGACGCGGCAGGTACATTCTATGAAAATACCACCAATGCAGTGCGCGCTTCCTACATTGTCACAAAGTCGCACAGACAAGAAGCCTCATACGACTGTAGAGAAACTTGTGCTACCCTGTGCAAAAGAAATGGTTGAGCTTGTTGTTGGCGATGACGCAACATGGAAGCTGAATGATACATCAGTTTGTAATGACACAGTGTTGAGACGATTAAATGAGATCTCACAAAACGTCAGTGAACAAGTTGTGGATGAAATAAAGAAATCTCCATTGTTTGCCATTACAGTTGGATGAATCATCTGATGTCTTACTGCCTTCTCAACTGTTAGTATTTGCATGATACATGGCTGAGGAAGGACTTCAAAAACGAGTTTCTCTTTTGTAAGACTCTTGATACCACCACAAGGGCTCAGGATGTGTTAGAAATTATTAACAATTTTCTATGAAGTAAATGATATGGATTGGTGTAAATTTGGTGGATGTTACCACTGATGGTGCAACCTGCGATGCTAGGCTCAAGATCAAGATTTCAAGTGTTGAGTGAAAACAGCGTGTTTCATTGGTAACCGGAGTTCACTGTTTCATTCACAGAGAGGCACTGGTATCAAAAAGACTACCTGATCACCTGAACACCATTTTCAAAGGATTGTGAAGGTGGTTAATTACATCAAATCGTCAGCAGTGAACACCAGACTGATCAGAAAATTATGCCAGGACATGGGTTTCTGACTTTGAGGTGTTGCTGGTCTACACTTCTGTACGATGGTTGTCACAGGGAATGTAGTCAACAAAATTTTTGAACTGATAGAAGAATTTATTCTATTTCTCCAGTCTCAAGGGAAAGATGGGTTTTCAAATATGCTAGAACTGTCAGAATTAGAACTAGCATTACCTTGTCGATATTTTTGGAATCTTGAACAAACTGAATTCTTCAACTGCAAGGGAAAGGATCAAATCTGTTCTCTCACAAAGGAATCATCAAGGCTTTCTTGAAAAATTAGAACTCTGGATCGGAAGAGTCGATGGTAAAAATTTAGTTTCAATTTTCATGCATGGATGCCATGCTAGGGGAAAAAAAAAAGGAAGCAATTCAGGTGCATATTCTCGAACATTTACAAAAGCTGCGGGATAAATTTCAGCGATACTTTCCGGAAGTAGACATGACAAGGGATGGGTTTTCTATCATCAGGAATCCTTCGTAACAAATGTTCATGGTGTTCCAGAGGCTATGCAGGAGGAGTTCTTGGACCTGCAAAATGATTTGGCAGCTAAAGATGTGTACCAGCGGTCTACCATGGAAAAATTTTGGGCCAGTATGATTGTTACTTACCCAAATCTGTAAACACATGCAGTCAGATTTCTTTTGCCATTTACATTCAACTTACATGTGTGAGAGTGGATTTTCATGTTTGTTGCAAAGTTCAAACAGAGGAATCGGCTTGCGGTTGAAAGCAATATTCGTTTGTGCAATATCAAGTACCACTCCTAACATCGAAAATCTCTTCAGTGAGAAGAGAATCGAAAAGTCTGGTTGCAAGAAAAGTCTGAGGGCCGTAAGGTGGGAATTGCAGTAATGGTACAACCTGCAAAAGACCGCAGGAGGCCAAGAGAAGAATACACAGAGAAAGAGCAATGGCAAAACACCCCAGCC
>NW_026510062.1:0-13579 GCF_026875155.1 Cherax quadricarinatus | reverse complement strand
AAACCCCTCTTCTAAACCTTCGCAAAAATAGACAACATGAAAAGCCGTGTCTTCTCCACAAAACCCACACCCGCCACGACTCTTATGAATCGTAGTATTGCCCCTGACGGCAATATACCTTGTAAAAAACGGAACATGACTTCACGCACCCTAGGCCGTAATTTCAGCTTACTAAATCTGAGCCAAATATTTTCCCACGAGTACATGGAGAACAAACCTTCTACTGGAGCTGCGCACGTACCTACTTAAAACCCTTATGCGAATGTTTTTCCGTTCCCTTACCATCAACAAAGCCCGTAGTACAATCTCACATTCCCTCAATTCCATTCCCCCATACCACTTTTTCAACCTCATATATACCTGTTCCATATTTCCCGCCATCACAACGACACGCCAAACCTCCCACTTTAGAAAAACACATTTTACCCTACGCTTTAAGTCCAACAATCCCAAACCTCCTCGACGGACAGGTAACATAACAACCTCACGTTTTAACCAATCACACCTCGATCCCCACAAAAAGGTAAATACTCGTCTCAATATTCCATTGATCGCTGTCCCTGTAATCGGGAATACAGCCGCACCGTGCCACACCTTACTATACAATAAAATTTAACAACGATCACACGGCCAGAAGTGAGATGTTGGGGCCTCAAAACACCCAGACGACCAATGACCTTTTCCAATGTCCTAACTGAATTTTCCTCTCGCGCCATATCCAAATCGTCTCTATAAATAATACCACAAATCTTTAATGACATCGCAGTCGTGTTAACCACGTTACAGCTCACCATTCCTCCCCCTTTCCAGGTACCCAACCCCATGATCATTGACTTTTCACTATTTACCTTCATACCCGTGGCTCGTTCAAACACACGCACAACATCTTCCAACACTTTCATAGACATCTGTTCACACACCAAAACAGTTGTATCATCCACATAACCTATTAATGCCGGCCAACAAGTCCCTTCCCCTACCCCCCCCCCGGAAACCTGACTGTGCTCTCAACCATCCTGTAAAAGGGATCCTGAAAACACGCAAATAAGATCTGTGACATAGGGCACCCTTGTCGTAAACCTCTACCCATCTCAAAGTCCATCCCCATACACTCATTATTTGTACTCTCATCTTTGCTCCCTTATACAGCGTGTTTACCCCCCAACTATTTCTTCTTAAAAAACCCTGTCTCCTAAGTTACTTTGCGTGCACTCTTTCCACCTATCATAGGCGGCCTTTCCAGTCCTAAGGCCCAAAAAGTTAAAAACCCCCCCCCCCCCCCTTTACCCACAAAACTTTTTAAAATCCCGTACCCTTCAAAATGACCCTGCCCGGCAACCCAAATGCCGTTTTGGTAAAACCCCTCCCCCCCCTTTTCCCCTTTAAAAATTTTTACAAACCTTAATCGCCAGCAAAAAAATTTTCCCCCTGTTCTCCCGGTTTGGGCCCCCTTTCCTTTGGGGCCAGCAAAAAATTTTACTTTTATCCCCCCAAGCCCTTCCCTTCATTACTTTTATAATTTTCCCCTTTTAACTTTCCAATAAACCGTCAGTTTTTTAAAATAAAATTCCACCGGGTCCATCAATAGGGGTTTTTGCCCTTTTTTCATTCGTGTAAAGCAATTTCTTTCCTCCACATTTTCCCCCCCCAAACCTTCCCTTAAGACCCTTGCACAGAATTTTCCACCCTATTAACCATTTTATCCACATAAAATAGATTTTTTTCCAATACCCATAAGACCCTAGTTTGATTTTTATCCGACCTGCTCTAAGGTTTTTTCCCAAATCGTTCATTTACTTAATGGGATTCCCAAAAGGCCGTTTTGCTTTTTGGCCGAAAAGGAGGCGTCCCCCCAAAAATTCTTCCCCTTTTCACCCCACCCTTGAAATATTACAACGTTTGAAGCCTCAGTTTTAAAAACTGCCAGGGGGTAAAACAACAAATTTCCCTGAAAAACCTTTAAGATTCAAAAAATTCCTACCCATATTTTAAAGGTTTAATTTTTAAAAACCCCCCCTCCGGTTTTCTTTTCTTTTGCTCCCGAGTTCCCCCCATAAATGCTTCTATCCCCCTTAAAAGCCTTTTTAGAAGAAAACCCTTAAATTCCCCAACAAACCCCAATATTTTTTTTCCAATAAGTCGGGATAAATTTCGATCCCCCCCACCCTATCCAAAAAAAGAATTAAAGCCGTTCGACCATATTTAAAGACTTTGCAAACTCCTTGGAAATAACCCGGGGTCACCTTGCAGGAAATTTTTGAAAAATTTATGTTCCTTCCCCACCCCCCCCCAAACACATCAGTCAAACAACCCTAACAAACTCTGAGGGTGCAGAAAAAAAGCCCAGCCCTTTGGGTTTTGACGTTCAGCCGCCCATGACAATTCCGCAAATATGCCCTTTCCAAAATAGCAAAAAATAAACAAGGCCCACAAAAAACCCTTTTTTTTCGAATTCCCGGCTTTTGGGGGCGAGACATTAAAAAATAACGCTTTCCCATAATACCACCTCCCCCCCCCCCATTAAAATTTCGCAAAAAACGGGCCTCCATAAAAGGGGCCCCCCCCCTTCAAACATAGTTGGAGGGCAACAAACCCTGAACCCCCAACACCCTTCTCCCTCTTTGTTTTTGCCCCGGGAACATAACACAACCTATTTTGCTGAAAATGTTAACCAACTTCTTTACAGTAATAAACCCGTTAACTTCAGTCTCCCCAAAAGGGGCCTGAATTTTCCAAACCCCGCCCCCCCCGCCCATTTGAATTGTTATTTTTTGGGGTTTTCTTTACAGTACCTTCCCTTCCCCCCCTTCTTTCTATGGCGTCCCTCATACCCCCCCCCCCTCCCCTCCCATCCCTTCCTTAAAACCTCCCTCAGTTTTCTTCCCAGTCCTCTGTGCTGGCGTCATACATCTCTAATCTGACATAGCTGCTCGTTTCCTCGAAACGTTCTTATCCCCATGTCAAGGTCTGGGGAACCTCAGGGTACCTCAACTCCATTTAAAATGAGGTATAAATCCCCCGGTTTTCCAGTCTCGCGTCTTTCCCGCTGAGTCCAATTGTTGACAATATGGACCAAAAAGTCCCCCAGCTAGTTTTTTCGTAGACGGGCTTCCAGCACGGGGTGAAAAAGGCCCTTTAAAATTTCGCCCAAATTTCCCCCCATTTTTTAACACGTCATTTCGGGGTCCCAATCCAGCAGATTTTATCGGCAACGCCCCAGGTGCAGGGAGCTGGGGGGAGGACTCACCTCATTTCAAAAGCCTGTTCCACCACCCTCATCCACAAACGACCACGCCTTCCTCTATGATCGATGTCCCCTTCACCGTGTGACGGGGGCTATCTTCTTGACATTTTTGGTCATGCGCTGTTCTTTTTGCATCCCAGCTATTCCGGAGTTTACTGGAGAATTTTTCCGGGGTCAACCCCCCCCCGCGGCCCGGTCTGTGACCAGCCCCGGGGGGTCAGACCCTGATCAACCAGTGTTGCGCGGCTGCACGCAAACCAATGTACGAGCCCAACCCCGGGGTAGGAACAGACTTAGGTGTTGCCAGTCCAGCTTAAGACTGCCGGGGGTCTTTTGGTAATCCCCTTATGTATGCTGGGAGGCAGTTGAACAGTCTCGGGCCCCTAACTTATTGTATGGTCTTTTAACGTGTAGTAAACACCCCGTTTCTTTCATTGGGGGGTGTTGCATCGCTGCCAAGTCTTTTGCTTTCATTGTCCCCCAACCTCGGGACGGCGGACTGAGCTGAGCCTGCCTCTGCTGTCACCGGTGACAATTTGGGTTTTTCCAAAAATGGCGCAGCAGGCAAGAAGGGAAAAACTGCGGCATGAAGGGGGGTGCATGGGGCGTGCATGCCCACTCACTCAATTTTTATTACCTGCCTTCGGGGACCATCGGCATTGCCAACGAAGACTGTAGGTGTAGCCTTAAACGGCGCATATAGAATTTTTGTGAAATTTCTAATCCCCAAGGGGTTTATACAGGACATAGTCCCCAGGTTCCAAGATTTTTTGTGTCCCAGTGAACCCTCAGTGACGGTAAGGCTACATGATGTTCCCACCATTATACGTGGGTGAAGACAAAATGTACCCTTTGAGGTGATGAGGCAACCTAACGTGCCGTCTTCGGAAGTTTGGGTGTTCATTGGCACATTGGGAAATGAAGGGAAAGGACGATTCTGGATGCCTGAAGGGAATTTTTTTCTTAAAAAGACATTGAGGCACCTATTCCTTCCATATTTTCCCCTAGAAGACTTCAGGACCAAGTAATGGTGACTTACGCGGGGCAACGACGTACCTGCGATTAGCGGTGCAATGATCACATTTGCTTTGCACAGTGTGTTAAAAACAGGGTACACAGGCAAAGGAGCGCAAAAAGGAGCATCAGAGGACCTTGAGCGTTGAATTTTGGCACGACCTGAGTCTTTTTCCCCTTGAACAAGTTTTTGAGGGGAGGTCGAGGGGCCTTGAAGGGGGAAGAATTTTAACTCTTCCAAGAGAGTCATGCTTGCCGGCGGGCACGGAGCCCAAAGATGTGGTGTCGCTGGTGAAACAGGGCTGGGGGAGCTCCCATTGTTCAGCCTTCACGACCTTTTGGGAAACCCCAGGAGAGGTCACGAGAGGGTTTGGGGGTTTGCCCTGGATGCTTTTTGGGGTTCCAGGTGGTGAGAGGGGGGGGGATGTCAAGACCCATTTTTAGGCGGGGTTGCAAATTGGCACGGTGGTGGGGGAGTGCACGGGGAGGTTTCCCCGGGTGCAGCAGGGGAAAGGCTTGGTGTAGGGAAGAGAGCGCAGTCCCCTTCGACGGGGACTTTTTCTCACTCCGGCCAGCTTTTTGGGCAAAAAGGTTTGGGCTAAAGGGGTTGGATGGACCTGGGGGGTCCGGGGAAAAAGGGGATGTGAAAGCAGATCACAGAATGGTGTTTGAAGATAAAGGGCATAAAAAGGGGAAAGGGGGGATAAAGGTGGTGCAAAACGAAAGGGAAAAACCTCCTTTGAAAAATTCAAGAGTCTCTCTATAAATGTTAAGGCGAAAAATTCGGGAAGGTGTAGGTTTCATGAGATGCTTTAGGAAAAGGTGGGGGATTAGTGTTTGTGAAAGAGCACAACCACAAGCGGGTTGTATTTGAGATTGAGGGGAAATGTATTTTCGGCACACTCAACGAGTTAAAAAGGAGGAGTGGCTATTTTGGTGAGGGAGGCAGCCCGTTTACTGTACTCATTGGAGGAGGGGGGTAGGGGGGGTTTTAAAGAGTGGAGGGGGACAGGGGAAGAGAAAGATGTTTTGTTGTGTTTATGGCCCGGCGGAGGGGGACAGTCAGTGAAAATGAGTTGTACTGAAGTGTTGGGGTAAACACTTAAGGGCGCTTTCCCGATTAGTGTGGTGGGGGGGGACGAATTGCGTTATACGCCGCAAGGATGTGGGAAACCTGGGAGCAGGATATTGTTTTGGCGTTCTGAGGGGCCTTTAACTGGGGTGGGGTTGGTGGATGTGGAGGGGGGAGGTGGGAGGTGCAGCACACCTTTGTGAGGCAGGGGTATGCTGACGGTGGACAGGGTATCTACAAGGGAAAAACAGGGTGCGGGGGTGTAAGGGGTTTTTATGTCTTTTTTTTTTGATCATAGAGGTGTTTTGGGGGATTTGGGGTGGGGGGGTCGGCGAACAGGATAAAAGTTAATGGAAAAGAATGTTTTGGTTGCTTCAAGATGTTGAGGGGGGGTCCTATTTCCAATGGGGAAAAATTTTGGGAGGGGAGGAAACAAGGGATGTTTTGGGTGTGGGATGTGACGGCGAAGACAGGATTCGAGAATTCTTGTCCGACAGGGAAGGGACAGAATCAGTTGGGCTTTTTGGCTTATTTGGGATCGGAGGGGGATTAAGGGGGTTTAAAAGGGGGAAGGGGGGGGGGAGCCCCAGGGTGAAAGAGGGGTGAAGGGAAAGTTTTAAAGGAATGCAAAAAGAAGGTTTTATGCGGGAAGGGTTTTTGGGGGGTTGGGGAGGTAGTGGGGTATAGACCATCCGTGTTTTCCCCGCGAGGGGAGGGGCCCGGCGCATTGCAATGGAAAAGGGGGGTTTAGGTTTGGGACATTGGGTATAGGGAGGGGCAAGATTTTGGGGATGCGGGGGGGGTGGGAGGGGTTTTTTGATGTTGGCTTAGTGCACATATAAGTGGGGTGTAGAGGGGGGCTTTAAGAGAGAAGGGGGGGGTGCGGCGTGTGCTGGACAGGGAACAGGGAACAGTTTCGGGGGGCATTGGGGGAAAGGGTGTGGACGGCTTTAATGAGATAGAGGGGGAAGGGCCGGGGATAGTGGCGCCTGCGGAGTTTTACATACAGCATTGGGGATTTAAAGAATTTTTGGTGTTATTTAAGTAAAAAGAGAGGGGGGCGTTTTATCTTTGCAGGCAACACGCTAGTAGTTTTGGTGCCAAAGGGGGAAAGTCAGTGCACATGAGAGATTACCGGATGATACATCAGTTTTGAGACTACAAACTTTTTGCAAAAAATTTTGGGGGAAACGTAAAAAAAGGCTTGGAAGGAATAGTGGGGGGGAAGGGGGACATACGAGGGGGAGTCCCCCTACAAGGGTTTTGTTGATGACACAACTGTCCCCGGAGGGGAGGGGGGGATTGGAGGGTCTGGAAGAGCTAGGTTTTTTTGGGGTGGCAACAGTTTTTGGCAGGAAAGTCAAAATCAAAGCTCTGAGATTGGTGAATGGGGAAGGGCGGGAGGGGGGGGATGGGGGGGATGAGGGGGGTTTGTGGACCGGGAAAATTTGTGGAGTTGTGTATATGGGTAATGCTCAATGGAAGGGGGAAAAAATTCAAAGGGTGTGGTAGATAGGGGATGGGGAGATTGTCAGGATTGAGGCCGACACATCTTTCGCTACACCGAGGTCATTGGGTCAATGTGCTTTTTTAAGCAAAATGGAGGGCAGCTTTGACCCCTTGGTGAATGGGATGTCCCGGGGATTGTTGAGCAGTTTTCGTTTTATCTGGGGTCGGGATGCGATTGGTTAAAAGGGAGGGGGGTAACAAATTTTCCGGTGGCCTTTGGGAGGGCTGGGGGTTTAAATTTATTTTGGGAAAAAAGGGTTTAAGTTTATATGTGAAACAGGGTTGCAAGGGCTTGGGGGGGAAGGGAGTGGGAAAGGGTTTGGGGAAGCTGCAGGGGGATCTTCGGGGATGGGGAAGGGACAAATTTTTAAGATGGTGGGAGTTGTTTTCGTCTTTGATGATGGTCAGAGGCCGAGAAAATGCGGGGGAGGGTCCAGGGGAGGAAGATATGGCCTAGGGGGGGTATGGGAACGGGAAGGAGTGTACCCGATGTACCATGGGAAAAAACATTTGGGGGTTTATTAAAAGGGTTACGCATCCCGGGCCCGCTGAGGGGTAATGTTAGGTTTTTTCTGGGTATTTCCCCTCTGGGGGTTTTTTTACGAAATAGGCGAATAAGGGAGGGGGGAGTGTCAGGTTTTTGGGGTGATAATCAGCTTTTTTATGTAGTTTATTTTTTTGAAACCTAGGGGTTTTTGCGGGAATGGTTAGGGAAATAATCCGGGATGTGGGGGGGAAAGGTTTCGGTTTTGAAGCACTCAGTTTACATTTAAAATTTTGGGGGGGGGGTAAAGGTTTAAAGGGGAGTGCTTATTATGGTTGATTTTGTGTATAATCATGGGCAAGAGAGACAAAAGGGGGGGAGGAACGTAGGATGGCCTACACCATCCTTTTTTTGAACAAAGTGTCGTAACAGGGAAATATATGGTAGAAAGGGGGGAGAGGATTTCTCGGAGGGTACGGGGGGCTTTCTTTTGGAATTTATTTTTATAAGCGTCAGGGCATGAACGGGGTGGGCCCTTCCCAGGGGGGAGGGGTGTTTCAGGGACGATTGTGTGTGTTGGAATTGTGGAGGAAGGGTGTTGAGGTGAAAACAATGTGAATTCAATGTAATGTGCTTGGTTTTTTGTGAACACCGATGAAATTTAATTTACAAGGATCCTCATGTTTTGTAAGGATGGACATAACATGTTTGTATATAAACAATTTTAAAACCCGTAATTATACATGTCACCTATATATGACAATGTAACTTTCATAAAAATGAGGCATTCATACCTTTTTTTAAATAGTGGAATTTTAGATTGTATGAATGTAAGACTTGCCCGGGGGGTTTTTTGCTTATTTATTGTTACAGAGTTTTTCCCTTTTCATTTAAAATGTTTAAGTAATGGGTTTTTGATCTTGTGTATAGCCAGGTGAAATGGACAGTTTTTTCACTTGGGGGGGGGGGGGGAGGGGGGGAGTTTAATAATCCTGCAATCAGGTCATTGACACAATGTCAATTTTTTTAGATTTTAATGTTTCCATTCTCTTAGGATGTGATGAAAATTATCTCCGACAGTGTAAATAATCTTCTAGGAGGGAATAATGTTAAATTTATTTATTTTTGTGGGAGGTTTTTTGTGAATAGCGTGTTTTTAGGGGATATATTATAAGACGCTAATTACCATCAAGACGTTTGGGGGTTTTGAGTGGGGCGGCAGACACAGTTACAGGCATGGGGGGGGGGGGGGTTGAAGTGTCAGCGGTAGTGTCTTTAAAACCCCCCACCGTGCACGACATTAATTTTTACCAAGGGGATATGAAAGGGTAGGGTGGTTGTTTTCTTGGTGGAGTGAGCCATCAGTTCAGACATTTCCCTTTTATTATATGTCAGCCGTTTAGCTGGGGTTGTGTTTATAAATTTGTCATTGAAATTTTTTAAAGCTTTTACAAATTAAAGTAAAAGAATTTTTCACTGGTATCTAAGGTAAAGTGGCCCCTTTTTTTTATGAGGAGGGGGGGGAGTGAAGCATTTTCTGGTAGTGCATCTTTTTTTTTTTTTTTTTATATGACCTTTTTTCTGTAAGCACGTACGTACAAGCGGTGTTTATTATGCAGCAGCCAGTTCTGTCATTATATATGTGCTTCTTTAGTATTGTGTAGTCAAATTGATATTTTTCACTACCTGTATCTTTTTACAATTGATTATGTACCCAATATTTTTTTACCGAGTTTTAAATAAAATATAAAAAAAAATCCCCCCTTTTGTATCTGGGGGGGCAGTTGAACATCTCGGGCCCCCACACTTATTTTTATGGTCTCTTAACGTGCTAATGACACCCCTCTTTTCTTGGGGGGATGGTTGCATCGTCGCCAATCTTTTGCTTCGTAGTGAGTGATTTTTGTGTTCAAGTTCGGGACTAGTCCCTCTAGATTTTCCCCCGGGGTATATAACTGTATCTCTCCTCCCGCGTTCCAGGGAATAATTTTAGGAACCTAACGTTCCCAGTAATTGAGGTGTTTTACTCCGTTATGGGGCCTGAAGGTTTTTCCCGTACATTTTTTAGGGCGCAATTTTACCTGCCGAAAGGTGCTGTTATGTGCAGCAAATTCCGCCTAGATAGAACAAGTGACCTAAAAGTGTCATCTGGGCTTGGCCTCCCTAGTTTTGAAATTCCTTACCCCCCTGTCTTTTTCTAGCAGATGCATTGATACAATGTTATGGTCCTTTAAGGGAGATCCTCCGCATGATCACTCCCCGGTCTTTTTACGTTGGGGTTTCGCCCATTTTTTGGGGCCAGAATTTGTTTTGCCCTTGATGAAATTTAATTTCCTCTTTTTCCCATATCGAGAAATTGAAATTTCCATCTTTGAACTTCAATTGTTTTCTGCAGCCCACTGAAAGATTCGGTTGATGTCCGCCTGGAGCCTTGCAGTGTCTCAATGGAAACACGTCATCAGTTTTCGGGTGTCATCTGCAAAGGAAGAAACGGTGCTGTGGCTGAAAATTTTTTTAAATTTGGGTTTGGGGATGGGAACAAATGGAGCGAGAGTGCCTTGTGGAACAGAGCTTTTCACCTACTCCCCGGGGTTTTTACCTGTTGACGACACTCTCGTTTTCTGTTAGGGGGAAATTATAGACCCATCGACCGATTTTTTTCCTTTTATTCCTTTAGCACCTTTTTCTCACTATTACGCCATGGTCACACTTTCAAAGGGCTTTGCAAAGTCTGTTTAATTACATCTCATTTTTTTTTATCTTCTAGTGCTTTTGGGACCTTGTCGAGTGACCCAAAATTGTTGAACAGAAGGAGCACCTGTTCAAAACCATGTCCCTGGTTGTGTAATGATGGGTTTCTAGAGGGTTGGTGATCTTGCTTCTTAGGACCCTTTCAAAGTTTTTTTATATATGAGATTTTATGCTATGGGCTGTAGTTCTTTGCTGTTGCTTTACTGCCCCCTTTGGGGAGGGGGCTATGTCTGTTGTTTTTAGTAACTGGGGGACGCCCCCCGTGTCCATCCCCCTCCCATAGGATGGAAAAGGCTCGTGATAGGGGCTTCTTGCAGTTCTTGATAAAACACGGAGTTCCATGAGTCTGTCCCTGGGGCAGGTGCTGGGCTGTCATTTATCGCCTGTTCGAATCATTTGGCTCAGGATAAATCGGATAGGCTTGTGTTAACCCAAAATTTTTGGGGCTCTCTCATAAAAATTAATTTTGACTTCGACTCTCAGTCTGGTTGGGACTTGCAAAAAAACTGAGTCATGTTGGACTTGATTTGCTCATCTTTTCCCTTGCTTCATCTGTTTAGGCCATCTTGTTTAAGTAGGAGCCCCAAAAACGGGCTTGTTCTCGACTTTGATCTGGATGGGGAAGAAATACTTTTTGGGGTTTTTTTTCGAATTCATTTAGGGTTTTTTGTTTTTCCCGCGATTCCCCCGACTCCCATAAGATTCCTTTAGCTTTAGTTCGATGCTTGTATTCTCTTTACCCGGTCTCCCCACGCATTTCAGAATATTGACCTCTTTTTGCCGCTCTGTTTTTTTTCCGCGCTGTAAAGGGTGCGCCTGTCTCTTTCTATTTACATCTACTCCTCCTTTTTCTTAGAGGAATAACCCTTTTGCATACATCGAGTGCCACCCAAATTAATTTTTTCTAGGCTAATTTTGGGGCTGTGTTCTTATAATCTTCCCACTTATTCGGTTAGGACTTGGTTTACTTGGTCCCACTATGTTTTTGTTATTGAAGTTGAATTTGGTAATGCTCCCTCGTGAAGTCTCATTTTCGGTCTGGGGCTCCACGATAATGTCTGAACCTCAAATTTGTTTGATTATATAATTTTTTTTTATATTTTGACATTTTTTATCAGATCATCATTGTTAGTGAAGATGAGGTCTAGTGTATTCCCAGTCTGTAGGGTTTTTATTTGTGGTTTAAATTTAATTTTGTGCAGAGATTTTTAAAAAAAACGTGGATGTAAATTTCATCAGAGCTGCCCCCCTGGGGTTTTTACTGCAAAAAATTTTTTTGCTAATTTCCATTTTAGGGTCTTTAAATTTTAAATCCCCAGGGCAAGATGTTGGGCAGGAGCTGGAAGTTTTCCAGACAGTGGTCAATTTTTTCGCGTTCCTGGAAATTTCTGGGGATGTTGCATCCGGGGAACTTGTAGACTACCACAATGATAGGTTTTGGTTTCAAACCTTTTCTGCTAAAATTCCCTACTCATTTGGGGCATTTAGCAGTTCTGCAAACAAGTGACTCTGAATGTACAGGGCCCAAACCCCCCCCCCTTTTTTTCCCTTTTCCCTGTCCATCTGTATAGTTTTTAACCTGGGATCCAAAATTTTATTGCCGTACCTTTTGTGGGGTTCAGTGAAAGCCCCGAACATCTTTTGCCTCTGCAAGCATCCCCGGATGAAAGGTGTTTTTTTTTTTTGTTGCTGGGTTTTGCCCGTATATTTGCAAAGAAGAAATTTATGGACGGTGGATTGTTTGGGACGGGGTGGGGTTTTTTTTCGGCATTTTGTATCTGTATCTGTTGGTTTGGAGTGGGGGCCATCGACTGTGGTTCCACTCCAGGAATGACGGTTTTGGGGTACGATTTCGCCATTTCCGCCCGTTTTTTTTTCCTTCCTGGCACTAAAAAACCTCTCCCTTTGGTGGCTGTGGCTACCCGGTTTACCCCATGGCCTGGTGTTTTGTATCTTTTTTGTCCCCTTTTGATGGTTCCCTGGCAATTTAAGTTATAGCACAGTCTTTCCTGTACTGAAGAGGGACACATTTTAGGGGGGAAAAACTTACAGGAAAGGGTTTTTCATTTCCTGTGTCATATGGGGATGGCATTTTCTAGGGTGGTCATAGTTGCACGTCCATCTGTTTTTTTCCCAATTTCCCCTTTTTGCAGTACCAAGTGCATGTATTGCACAGGTTTGGTTTCCATTTGCCTTGGGTTTCTGTACTGTATTCCCTTTTGGGGTGATGTTTCCCTGCTTATTCCTATCCTCCCTACACCACAATGGAGCTCCCCCCCAGTTGTTTTTGGTAATATACCCTCACTATTGCTAGTGGGGTCCTCTTGTTTTTCTATTTCCTGTGGATTTTTTAGTTTCAATATTGGTTTTTATCTTATCTTTGACTACACTTGTTTCCCCTAGGGTCCTTCCCCCCATGAGGTCATTTTTATGTATTCCCTTTCCTGCATATAATTCCCCCACTACCTGGACAAAATCTCCACTTCACCATTTTTTTCTGTCTCCCAGGACAGCACCTCCAGCTTCACCATTACTGTCTCCCAGGACAGCACCTCCAGCTTCCCCCCGTTACTGTCCCCCGGACAGCACTATCAGCCCCCATTTATGACAAACCCGGACACACCTCCACCCTTACATTTTTTACTACATGGGGCCCGTATCAAAGGGGAATACCATTCAGCCCAGATTTTTATGTTCCCATTTTGTGAAAGCTTCCGGTTGTCTATGAAAGCATTTGATTTTTATCCTCTTTTTAAAACCCTTGTGATTTTAGTCCCCAGATTTTTTCATTTGGCTACCCAAAAAACACTTCCTTTTTAATACTGCTTGAGCTAGTTCTTGGATATCTGCACAAGGGGCGTGACACCAATTTCCACAAAAATGACAATTTATCCCGTGGGAAAAACCCGTTTGTTTGATTGACTGAGACTTACAGAGTTTTATAATGATTTAATGGTTTTTTTACTGTAATTCTACTAGCAACCTCTTTAATACTCTATTTAAAAACCTCCTTAAAAGAACTCTACTTTTGTATTTTTATTTCTAACTGTATTTTAATTTGGGTAGCTTACCGTGTACGTTTTCCCGATTTATATTTATTGTTTGTGTTTGATAAGGGGGCCTACAAAACCCCTCCGTTTAAGTCTGCTTTATTGTCCCCCCGAATCCCCTTTAAACCAGTCAAAGGGTTTGGACCATCAAAGGTTCGGACCCGCGAGGGTTTGGACCCCGCGATCTGATCTGATCAGTGGGTCACTTATTTTAAAACTTACTGTCGTGATTTGGGGTAACACATGAAGGATCTACTTGAAAATTATCTACCCCAGAAAATGTGATTTTTATTTATGCAAAAATATAACTTGCGTGTTGAAGACCGGGGGATTTTTGGCAGCTCCTCAGTGACGAACGGTCGAGCCTCAACCCTTTTTTATAATCGCTGTATCTACTTTCTAGTTTTTTTTTGTCTCCACCCCAATAAATGCTATATTATACTAAGTTGACTGGT
>NW_026510061.1:0-13625 GCF_026875155.1 Cherax quadricarinatus | reverse complement strand
ACAACGAGTGTATATATGTACATTGTGTTGTATACAACGAGTGTATATATGTACATTGTGTTGTATACAACGAGTGTATATATGTACATTGTGTTGTATACAACGAGTGTTTTATATGTACATTGTGTTGTATCAACGAGTGTATATATGTACATTGTGTTGTATACAACGAGTGTATATATGTACATTGTGTTGTATACAACGAGTGTATATATGTACATTGTTTGTATACAACGAGTGTATATATGTACATTGTGTTGTATACAACGAGTGTATATATGTTACATTGTGTTGTATACAACGAGTGTATATATGTACATTGTGTTGTATACAACGAGTGTATATATGTACATTGTGTTGTATACAACGAGTGTATATATGTACATTGTGTTGTATACAACGAGTGTATATATGTACATTGTGTTGTATACAACGAGTGTATATATGTACATTGTGTTGTATACAACGAGTGTATATATGTACATTGTGTTGTATACAACGAGTGTATATATGTACATTGTGTTGTATACAACGAGTGTATATATGTACATTGTGTTGTATACAACGAGTGTATATATGTACATTGTGTTGTATACAACGAGTGTATATATGTACATTGTGTTGTATACAACGAGTGTATATATGTACATTGTGTTGTATACAACGAGTGTATATATGTACATTGTGTTGTATACAACGAGTGTATATATGTACATTGCACCTTACTTTGGTCTGATAGGCCACATAAGTTATGTGAAAAAATAAAATAGTGAAAAAAACAACAAACCTTCAAATACAAGTAAACTAAAGTTTACCGGGTGAGCGGCAGTCGCCGCTGTTCACATACGCGGCTCATTTTCTGCAAACTTCATGCCTCTATATCTCGGTAAGTACTGATGGGAAAAATTTTATTTTGGGACTAAAATAATCAGAAAAATAATCTTAACATTTTCATAAGAAAAAATAATTTTTTTTTTCGAATATTTTGCGACACCAGGAGACACTTCAGGATTGTGCCTTTCGACAGTCAAAGGGTTTTAAAATGTAGAGGAAATGTTAGCCCAGCGTCAAGGGTTGGCACTAACACCCGCTTGAAGACATACAAGTTGCACAACAAACTTTAATTGGGACAAAGTTTTGCTAAGAGTAAAGTTTGATAAACTTCTATGTAGAGCGAAATATTGTTTCAATAAAAGCTTGTTTTGTAACTTAGTTTTTCTTGCCAACACTGCTTTACAATATGCTGCATCATCCACTAACTCACGCAGTTGTTTGGTGAGCTATGTTTGTAATATAACTAAAGTTAGGCTTTCTCAGTAAGGGCGAAGTTGGATTTTTGTATGTCGTTATCATGTCTCCCCTAACTCTCCCGTCCTCCAGTGTCGTCAGGCCGATTTCCCTTAACCTTTCTTTGTAGGACACTTCCTTTAGCTCTGGAACTAACCTTGTAGCAAACCTTTGCACTTTCTCTAATTTCTGAACGTGTTTGACCCGGTGCGGGTTCCAAACCGGTGCTGCATACTCCAGTATGGGCCTGACGTACCCGGTGTACAGTGTCTTGAATGATTCCTTACTGAGGTATCGGAATCTATCAAGACTGTACACCAGGTACGTCAGGCCCATACTGGAGTATGCAGCACCTGTGTGTGTATATTTGTGTTTGTGTGTCTGTGCGACGTGCGTGCGTGTACATAGGGAAGACACTCTTGGGAGCAGCAGCAGCGGCGGCGGCGGGAGCTAGTGGTACGTGGCCGCCTATCTAAAGGCACTGATGTTGTAGTGACATTCATACGCTGGGTCACTGCCGAGAGAAAGAGTAGTGGATGGACGAGAGAGAGAGAGAGAGAGAGAGAGAGAGAGAGAGAGAGAGGAGAGAGAGAGAGAGAGAGAGAGAGAGAGAGAGAGGAAGAGAGGGTGGGAGGGAGGGTGTAGAGATCAAGCAAACCAGTATATCGTGTTATCTTAGGATGAAACACAGGCACCACCACACCAGCATCACCATATCACATCAACACCTCATCACGACCCACCTTACCGCTACCACATCACCACAGCCCCTCCACGATCATCACAACCCCTCCACCATCATCACAACCCCTCCACCATTACCACAGACCCAACCACAGCTCCTCCACCTGCCTCTTCAATATCACCACAACCCCTACCCATAACCACAACACCTCACCATTATCACATCCCCTCCATCATCACCACATCCCCTCCATCATCACATCCCCTTCATCATCACATCCCCTTCATCATCACATCCCCTTCATCACCACATCCCCTCCATCACCACAACCCATCCATCACCACAGCCCCTCTACCATCATCACAGCCCTCCCATATCACCACACACTCTCCACCATCACCACAGCCCCTCCACCATCACCACAACCCCTCCCATATCACTACACACTCTCCACCATCACCACAGCCCCTCCACCATCACCACAACCCCTCCCATATCACTACACACTCTCCACCATCACTACAGCCCCTCCCATATCACCACACAGTCTCCACCATCACCACAGCCCCTCCACCATCACCACAACCCCTCCCATATCACCACACAATCTCCACCATCATCACAGCCCCTCCACCATCACCACAACCCCTCCCATATCACCACACACTCTCCACCATCATCACAGCCCCTCCACCATCACCACAACCCCTCCCATATCACTACACACTCTCCACCATCACTACAGCCCGTCCCATATCACCACACACTCTCCACCATCACCACAACCCCTCCCATATCACCACACAATCTCCACCATCATCACAGCCCCTCACCATCACCACAACCCCTCCCATATCACCACACACTCTCCACCATCACCACAGCCCCTCCACCATCATCACAACCCCTCCACCATCATCATCACAACCCCTCCACCATCACCACAGTCCAAACCACAGCCCCTCCACCTGCCTCTTCAATATCCCCACAACTCCTACCATAACCACAACACCTCACCATTATCACATCCCCTCCATCATCACCAAATCCCTCCATCATCACATCCCCTTCATCATCATAACATCCTCTTCATCACCACATCCCCTCCATCACCACAGCCCCTCCCCCATCACCACAGCCCCTCCCCCATCACCACTCCCCTCCCCCATCACCACCTCCCCTCCATCACCACAGCCCCATCCACCATCACCACAGCCCCTCTAACCATCACCACAACGCCCATCTACCATCAAAACAACCCCTCTACCATCACAACCCCACTACCATCACAACCCCTCTACCATCACACCCTCTACCCCTCACCACAACCCCTCTACATCACAACTCCTCAACCATCACCACACCCCTCAAAACCATCCCCACAACCCTCTACCATCACCACAACTCCTCTACCACACAACAGCCCCACTAACCATATCCAAAACCCCTCCACCATAACACAGCCCCTCCACCATCACCACAGCCCCTCCACCATCAACCACAGCCCCCCTGACCATCAACCACAGCCTTGTCCCCACCATCACCACATCTTTTCCACCATCACCACAGCTTTCCACCATCACCCACAGCCCCATCAAACCATCACCCCACCTTGGTTTTTGGGGGGGGGGTGTTTTCCGTCCACCACACCCCACCCTTTCCTCCAACCATAGCCACAGCCAGGGGGGAACCTCCATCTTCGCCACAGGCCACACCAGCATCACCATATCCCAATCCATCCTCCACAGCCCCTCCACCATCATCACAGCCCCTCCCAGATCACCACTCTCCACCATCATCAAGCCCCTATCCACCACACCACAACCCCTCCCATATCAATACATACACTCTCCACCATCACTACAAGCCCCTCCCATATCAATACAACACTCTCCACCATCACTACAGGCCCCTCCCATATCACTACACACACTCACCATCACTACAGACCCTCCATATCACTACACACTCTCCACCATCACACAGCCCCTCCCTATCACCACACACTCTCCACCATCACTACAAAAGCCCCTCCCATATCTCCACCACACCTCCAACCATCACCACAGCCCCTCCACACCATCACCACAACCCCTCCACATATTACCAGACACTCTCCGCCATCACCACAGCCTCTCCGCCATCACCACAGCCCCTCCACCATCCCAACAGCCCTCCCCATAATCACCCACAGACACTCTCCACCATCACCACAGCCCCTCCTCCATCATAACCCGTCCCATATCACCACACACTCTCCTCTCACCATCACCACAACCCCCCCAAATCACCACATCACTCTCCACCCTCCCCACAGCCCCTCCACCATCACCACAACCCCTCCCCATATCCCACACACCACCACCATCACCACACAGCCCCTCCACCATCACCACAACCCATCCCATATCAACCACACACTCTCCACCATCGCCACAGCCCCTCCACCATCACCACAACTCCTCCATATCAAACCACACCAACTCACCACCTTCACCACAGACCCTCCACCAACACGCACAACCCTCCCATATCACCACACACTCTCCACCATCAACACAGCCCCTCCACATCAAATTACCCCTCCAAATCACCACACACTCTCCACCATCACCACAACCCCTCCCATATCACCACACACTCTCCACCATCACCTCAGCCCCTCCACCATCACCACAACCCCTCCCATATCACCACACACTCTCCACCATCACCTCAGCCCCTCCACCATCACCACAACCCCCACCCATATCACACACAACACTCTCCACCATCACACCCTCAGCCCCTCCACCACACCACAGCCCCTCCACCACACTCACCGCCCTCCACCATCCTTCAACATGCACAACACACAAAGTTAGTGACCTTGCCGCAGGATGTGGCTTGTCATCCTTCACCTGCTGTGTTCTACTTAGGCAGCTGACCTCTAGTGTTCTTTCTTTTTTCTTTCAAACGCCATCTCATTAGATGCCCCTCCCACCTTTCTGTTAGAAGATGTTTAGTTTGCTGTCGCAGGATTGGAAAGGTGAACTTGCATTTGTGGTCACAGTGGTGCCTGTGCTAACCTCCCTATGGTGTAGAAATATACCTAGTTGGACGAATCTTATTGTGGCTAGCTGGTCTAGTGGCTAACGCGAACGGTCTGGAGTTTGAGGATCCTGCCCGCGGGTTCAATCCCGGCCGGGGTATGGTTTGTTTACAATCGTGTCATTACGATTTCGTGAGTCTTGGAAAGGTGGTTAGGTGCGTCCACAATTTAATATTAAATCCTGGGAATGCGCTAAACCCGGAGATTATACAGCACGTGGGGGGGGAGTGAAGCGATTCAAGGCTTAATTCGGGGAACTGGTGCACAGATCAGTTCCCAAAAAATCAGAGCCCCTCACCAAAACACAAGGAAGGTGCGTCCACAGGTGTTCCTTTGTATTTTTGTACCTTGCAGAAGTCGGAGATTCCTTCTGTTCAGGTAAAGGTGGTTGTTGGGACTGAGTTAGAGAGAGAGAGACAAACACACAACACACACACACACACACACACACACACACACACACACACACACACACACACACACACACACACACACACACACACACACACACACTTATCTATCTCTTTCTCTCTCATTCATTCATTAAGATTTGCCGTACTTCCGCCCGGTCTTCTACCAGATGGTGACCCGGCCGGAGGTCCCCCGGGGCGGGGGTGTCGATTCATCTTCTTCATTCTTCTATCTTCTCTCTTGGGCCCTCCGGTTGGAGGGTAACTTCTTCTTCTATCTTGCATTGACTCCCCAAGTGGGGAGTGTCTTTTTGTTTGGGATCTTCAATGTCACAGTTGGGCAGAGGCAGAAAACAGGGTCCCATTGGAGCCACACCCCAGCTTTAGCAGGCAGCAAAGTGCTGGGGAAACTTGTCTTGACGGTGGTGCTAGAAGATTAAACCTGATTAAACCTGTTCATCAGTGCTATGTGGTCGATTCCAGCATTGTTGAAGGCAGTGTAGATTTTGTTGGCAAATTCTTGTAAGTGGGGATTCACATGTTCTTAGTAATCCCTGCCCACGTTCTGGAGTTTGCATTGGGTTCTTCTTCTGGTTGGATGTGCAGTGTCCACCACTCTTGCCCTTGGTTTCTTGTTGCCGTGGGGGATTGGCGGCGGCTGGGGAAGCTTGCAGCTCTTGGTCTTGGTTTTGGGAGTCTTGACCTTGACATCCTTGTGTGGTGTAGCAGTAGTAGCGGTGTGGGGAGTTGCAGCCCTTGCTTCTTGCGTTTTAGCTTTCTTGGATGGCGGTTGAGTTGTCCGAGGCAAGGCCTCGGCTTGGACAGTTGCGGTGGTGGTGGAGGCAGGAGGTGGTGGTGGAGGCAGGAGGTGGTGGTGGAGGCAGGAGGTGGTGGTGGAGGCAGGAGGTGGTGGACTCTCATTGTTGTAATTCACCGCCGTATCAGTAGTCTCAGACTGGTCCATCTCTATGTCAGGTGGAGGTTACCTGGAGGTTATTCCGGGGATCAACGCCCCCGCGGCCCATCCCATTACCAGCCTCCCCGATGATCAGGGCTGATCAACTAGGCTAGTTACTGAGCAGGCCCGCACGCAGTCCCGACGTACGAAGCCACAGCCCGGCCTGATCCGGTACTGACTTTAGGTATCTGTCCAAGCTCTCTCTGAAGGCACCAGGGGATCTGTGACAGTGGTGGCACAGCAGTTAAGCGCCATATTTGCAGTGGTTTGCAGATCTCAGTGGAAGGTGGAGATGCAGGGAATGTGAGTTCAGGCGTGTTGTTTGAGTTTGAATACTTCGTTGATGGTGGAAGTTTAATAGCCAGGCACAGCGCATTCTGTACATGAGCAACATGATGCAACATGGATCTTGGTGGATCGCAGCAGGTGCTGTGAGGAAGGTATTAGGAGCAGCTTGCGAGGCTTGTAGGATCTTGGTAGAGTCTGGCTTGAATCCTGCAATAGCAAGATATGTGGTGCTTGTGGTTTGGGCTACTGTTGTTGCTTTGATTTCTTAGTATGTCCCTTCTGAAAGGGCACCTGGCAGCAAGAGTATTATGTCAATCCTTGCAGTTCAAAGCATTGCGTGAGGGAAGCAGTCGTGCAATATTCTGAAGACGTGGCCCACAAGCCACAGTGGCGGCAGTACATTCATGTCTTTGGCAGGCAGTTTTAGGTGATATGCTGGTATGAGTAACAGTTATAGCACTGTGGGATTTGTTGGTATTTATCTGCTTCAATGAAGGCTGGGTAGAATGGAAGTATGTAAAGCCAGCCCCAGCGAGGGCTCAGCTGCCATGTTGACGTCACTGAAAGGTTGACCTTCAAGCATGAGGAGAGCGTTGGGTATCGTGTGAAAATTCCACCTGGCCCAGGAATTCTATGCTTCAAGGACAACCTAGATCGCTTCAGAAGTTTGAGGTAGTGATGATCTGTCGAGTCCTCCTGAGGAACACAGTTCTTCGGCCCTCAGTGCTGGGGAATTCAGATCAGAGAATCCATGATCTTGTACGAGTACAAAGCAGTAGTGGGAGAGTAGTTTATCTCGGCCTCGGTGATCGTCAGTACAGATGGCAATGAAGCTTCTTTGAGCGTGATAGAACACATTGCACTTACGTGCAATCAGCCACTAACGACCGATGCAAGTGCTAGCTTAGTTGAGGTCCCGATGATGTTCCACTCGCTGGCATGTAATCTTTACTCTATTAGAGTAATACATCGGGGTAACAGTGTTCCCCTCCCCAACAAGGGTAGCGAAGGGATGTCTAAAATATTCTCATGTGCTCGCGGTAGAGGCGACGTTTGATTGAGTCAACGCGGTTGACCATCGCAGAGGCGCCAGGCCGCAGGCTAGCACGCCGGCCGGTGTCAACACGCACGTACGCAAACCGTCGGCTCGCTTAGCTACTCATACGACCACGTCTGCTGCTTGCTGCGCAATCTCTCTCGCTCTCGGCGTGTCTTTTTTATACACTGTCAAGCCCGGGTCGCACCTCAAGAGTGTCCCTGCGATCCCCGTTGGGTAGGGAACTATACCCTCGTATCATCCGTCTGCTCACTCCTCAGGATGTCAGCTAATCGTGTAAGGATTTAAACCTAATAGTGGAGTAATAAACGACTCTACTAAACTCGCCCTTGCTGTCGCTGTAAGGACCTGCCTGCAGATTAAATTCACATCGATACTCTCGACGAAAGACTCATTCATCGTCGTCTGTACAGACGATTATGAAGCCTCCAAACTTATGGCCGACACATCTACCAAGACTCTCAATGACCGACAGTTCACCATTAACCCTTCACCTTCCCTGCTGGCGAAACGTTCCGTTTTCGTTAAACGACTGGACAAACTCATAACTACACTACCGAATGAAGAACTCATAACCTCAATCGAAGAACAAAATACTTGGGCAACGATTGAACACATCACAGTCGCAGTCGTGAAGGTTATGTACATGTCCTCAGAATTAAGATTCCATGATGTTGCAGTGTCTGACAAATTGTGTACGAATGGTATACAATACCGACAAGATGAGATTAAGACACATGTGCAACATCTGGGTATCTTTATTGTAGACGTTTCGCCATCCAGTGGCTTTATCAATACAAATTCTAGGACATAACTTGAAGACAGTAGAACTATGTACAGAAGATGAGGTAATCAGTCCCTCAACCTAGGAGTAGGTGCGAAGAGCACCATAGTCGTGGAGTTTCTGAATCTCCACGACTATGGTGCATCACAGCACGGCCACAGCATAGCAGACAGCATCACAGCACGGCCACAGCACAGCAGACAGCATCACAGCAGCCGACAATCAGCAGTAGCCAGTGCTATGGTCAGATGCTCGAGTGTTGAGATAGTGGTGAGGTCACATAAGTGATTAACAGAGGTGCATCACCCATCCCCTGGCAACTGCAGTTAAACTGTACTGCGGTCCTTTGGTGATGGTCACAGGCTGGTGACGCAGACAGACACCCACTACAATGGATGACAGAACCAAGGCAGCAATACATCTACTGGGGCACACCTGGGTGACTTGGCACATCAGCCTGGTGCTGGCACTCAGTGGACAGCAATCATAGGCTCCTTCTCAGCAAGGGTGTTTACGTAATAGCCGTTATCTATTCCAGATTGATGACTGACCAATCGACTCAAGTTGAGGGACTGATTACTCATTCTCCTCCTGCTCTTCAAGATTCTCCTTTGTACGGACTGATTAACCACTGTGTGGCGAAACGTTTCCTCAATAAAAATATCCAAGAGCTGCACAATGCTAATTTAGCAACATGTCGGTTCTCTGAACCATTCATCACAAACCTGTCAGGACACTGCAACTACTTGGGATCTAATACTTGGGAAATCTTCGCTCCTAATTCTTGGGCACGACCCTACTCAACATTGAACAAATGTGACACGACCTATGACTGCTACACACCTCTTCCTGCCAACGGTTTATAAGCCTTCTTTCACAACGTATGCCGTATACTATTCCACGATTGATGGACTGACCACATCACCAAGGTTGAGAGTGGACTGATTACCTCATTCTTCCTCCTGTTCATCAAGATCTCCTATGTATGGACTGATGAAGCCAACCTGTTGGTGGCGAAACGTTTCCTCAAATAAAGATAACCAAGAGTAGATAAATTAGACACCTGTGCAGCTCTTGGGTATCTTTATTGAGGCATTAAATGGTAATTAAAATAAATACCGACAGGTTTGTTTAGGTAAGACACATATCAACAGTTAGGTATCTTTATTATGAAACGTTCGCCTACACATAGGCTTCTACCAGTCAAGTCGAAAAAGTTGATAGAAAGCAGAAGATCCTTGAAGACGATGTAAACAGTCCATCACCCTTAAAGTTTTGAGGTGGTCAGTCCCTCAGTCTGGAGAAGAGCATGTTCCATAGTATGAAACAATATGGGAAAAGTGGACAGAATGGAGCTTTTTATAGCGCCAAGAGGTGAGACAAGGCCCACTAGGAGAGGTAAAACCAGATGTTTGAAAGGTCAGGTCTCTCAAATCACAGCCCCTCTCACTAGTGGAAGTTGTCGAAGTTGATTGCAGGTATTTTATACCATTTTAATGTTCAATCTGTCAGACACTGCAACAGAAGGGTATCTTGGGTACAGACCTGCAATCCAACTTCGACAACTTTCCACTAGTGAGAGGGGCTGGATTTTGAGAGGACCTGACCTTACAACATCTGAGTTCTTACCTCTCCTAGTGGCCTACGTCTCACCTCTTGGCGCTATAAAAAGCTCCATTCTGTCACTCCTTCTCCATATTGTTTCATACTCCTGGAACAATGCTCTTCTCCAACTGAGGACTGACCACCTCAAAACTTTAAGGGTGGAAGGACTGATAACATCGTCTTCAGGTATCTTCTGCTTCTATCAACTTTTCTGTACTTGACTGAAGAAGCCTACTGTGTAGGCGAAACGTTTCATAATAAAGATACCTAACTGTTGCATATGTGTCTTACCTAACAACCTGTCGGTATTTTATACCATTTTAATGTTCAAGGATGGCTTTGATAATGCCAGTAACAGCATGTCCATGCTCTCTGCTCCAGACCAAGACTCGTGGAATTCATATTCAATCAAAATTGCAAGAATCAGTATCTCACTACAAAGTCTTTCACTGCTCTTGCGCACTCAGTCAGTACTGAACTACTGGGAACTTTTTAAGTTTCGTTAGAACATAAGAAAGAAGGAACACTGCAGCAGGCCTGCTAGCACATGCGAGGCAGGTCCAAGTCACCCACCGGCCCAGGCCTGGTAGGGCAGGTCACATCTCCTTAAGGAAGGAGCACGTTATTTACAGCCGCTTTATTTTTTCCTCTTTTCCATTTATACACCTCAATCATATCCCCCCAAATTCTACGCCTTTCTAGAGAGTGCAGATTCAGGGCCCTCAGTCTATCCTCATAGGAAAGATTTTAATACATAGGATCCCACTTTGTCATCCTCCTTTGTAAGTTTTTCCAGTTGCATTAATATCCCTTCTGAATACGGTTGACGCAGAACAGTGCAGCATAATCTAAATGAGCCTAACCAAGATATAAAACAAAGGGAAGTTGAACAATCTGAGGACTTCTATTTATGCTTCTTATATGAAGCCAAGGATTTCTGTTCGCCATATTACGAGCACTTAACGCGCGCTTTGTCTTAATTTTAGATTACTGCTAACACCAGAACACCTAAATCATTTTTGCAATCAATACTATCAAGATCTAACATTATTAATTTTTATATGTGGCTTGTATATTTCATGTCCAGAGTTTAAAACTTTGCATTTGGTCATATAAACGCAACTTGCCACTTCTCCGACCACTCAACAGTCTATTCAAGTCTCCTGGAGTGCACAAATGTCTTCATAAGAATAGAATTGGACGGCCTATTTTGGTGTCATCAGCAAACTTGCTTATGTCGCTATTAATTCCCTCATCTGTGTCGTTTATGTAAATGTGAGACCAACAGGCCCAGCACTGACCCTTTTTTATGTGGAATGAATATCAAAAGGATTAGTAAGACACATAGGCAACACCTAGGCATCTCTACTCCGAAACGCCTCGCCCACACAACAGACTTCCCCAATCGAGTTACAGAAAGTAGGCAGGAGCAGCAGAGACGTGAAGACGATGCAATCAGTCCACCACCCCCGGAGATGCAGATTTGAGGTTGTCAGTCCCTCAGTTTGGAGAAGAATCCCGTTTCAAATCTGAAACAGTTTGAAGAACAAGCGAAACAGTGTGGAGACCCACATACTGTCGGCAGGAGAGGTGAAGAATAGCAGAAGAAAGAATGCAATCACCGAGAGGTCACGTCCCTCTCAGATCCATTCCTTGGAACGTAAGCGAGAGAGGTACATAATAAAATATATATGAACAATCCTGGAGGGAGTGGTTCCAAACCCGAACACTGAAATCACTCCACATGACAACAGGAGACTTGGTAGACAGTTGTGATGAATGGTTTTGAAAACCGACAAGTTGAAGAATTGAGAAACTTATGCAACATATAGGAATCTTTATTGAAGAAACGTTTCACCACACAGTGGCTTCATCAGTCCAATACAATACACTAGACACGTCGTCACAGAGCCAAGAAAAGATCACCGAGACAATAGTGCATGAATATTCGACATAAAGCAAACATAATTCTTGGCTTTATATCAAGAAATATGACTAACAGGAGTCTGCAGGTTGTTCTTCAACTCTGTATGTCGTTGGTTAGGCCTCATTTAGATTATGCTGCACAGTTCTGGTCACCTTATTGCAGAACGGATATAAATGCACTTGAAAATGTACAAAGGCGGATGACAAAGATGATCCATGTATCAGAAATCTTTCCTACGAGGATAGACTGAGGGCCCTGAATCTGCACTCTCTAGAAAGGCATAGAATTAGGGGTGTGTGGATAGGTGTGAGTTGGGCGTGACTGTTAGGTAAGACACATATGCAACAGTTAGACAACTTTATTCCGAAACGTTTCGCCTACACAGTAGGCTTCTTCAGTCGAATATAGAAAGTAGGCAGGAACAGTAGAGATGTGAAGACGATGTAATCAGTCCATCACCCTTAAAGTCGTAGAATTTGAGGTTGTCAGTCCCTCGGCCTGGAGAAGTTCAGTTCCATAGTCAGGAACTATCTGAAGATCAAGCGACAGTGCTGAGACTTAAATACTGTCGGAAGGAGAGGTGCAGGGTAGTAGTAGTAGTAGTAGTAGTAGTAGTAGTAGTAGTGAGAGGCCACTGAGAGGTCATGTCCCTCCAACACTTCTCACTTGAAAAGCTTGTCCAAGGTGTTTTCTGTACCAAGATGCCACGTGTTGCAGTGTCTGACAAGATGAACATCAAAATGGTATACAATACCGACAGGTTGTTAGGTAAGACACATATGCAACAGTTAGACAACTTTATTCCGAAACGTTTCGCCTACACAGTAGGCTTCTTCAGTCGAATACAGAAAGTAGGCAGGAACAGTAGAGATGTGAAGACGATGTAATCAGTCCATCACCCTTAAAGTCGTAGAATTTGAGGTTGTCAGTCCCTCGGCCTGGAGAAGTTCAGTTCCATAGTCAGGAACTATCTGAAGATCAAGCGACAGTGCTGAGACTTAAATACTGTCGGAAGGAGAGGTGCAGGGTAGTAGTAGTAGTAGTAGTAGTAGTAGTAGTAGTAGTAGTAGTAGTAGTAGTAGTAGTGAGAGGCCACTGAGAGGTCATGTCCCTCCAACACTTCTCACTTGAAAAGCTTGTCCAAGGTGTTTTCTGTACCAAGATGCCACGTGTTGCAGTGTCTGACAAGATGAACATCAAAATGGTATACAATACCGACAGGTTGTTAGGTAAGACACATATGCAACAGTTAGACAACTTTATTCCGAAACGTTTCGCCTACACAGTAGGCTTCTTCAGTCGAATACAGAAAGTAGGCAGGAACAGTAGAGATGTGAAGACGATGTAATCAGTCCATCACCCTTAAAGTCGTAGAATTTGAGGTTGTCAGTCCCTCGGCCTGGAGAAGTTCAGTTCCATAGTCAGGAACTATCTGAAGATCAAGCGACAGTGCTGAGACTTAAATACTGTCGGAAGGGGGAGGTGCAGGGTAGTAGTGTAGTAGTAGTAGTAGTAGTAGTAGTAGTAGTAGTA
>NW_026510060.1:0-14055 GCF_026875155.1 Cherax quadricarinatus | reverse complement strand
TATAGTCGGATTGGCCCTGGAAATGGGAAGAAAATCCCGCACTTTAAAAGGAGGGGTTTGGGGGATATTGGAGTTTGGAGGGATATGTTGTGTTTTTACGTTTTTGTTCTAAACTGTTGTATTTGGCACCTCTGAAAAAAAAGTGAAAATGTGTGGTGAGGTGAAAGTGTTAAATGATGATGAAAGCTTTTTCTTTTTGGGGATTTTCTTTCTTTTTTTGGGTCACCCCCCCCGGTGGGAGCGGCCGACTTGTTAAAAAAAAAAAAAAAAAGGTTGTGAGGTGACTAAGTGTAAGAGAGTGCAGATTACCTAAAAACCTTGCTTTTTTTGAGAAGAAAAAAGGGAAAACCCAGCAATCCTACCACCTGTAAAAAAATTTACAGGCTTTGTTTTAATTCTTGGCAGGATGGTATATCCCGGGGGGGGTTGTGTCTACCAACCTACTCTAAAATTTTTTTATATATACTGATAATAATTATGTATACCTGTCCTAAATCAACTTACCATGTCTGGCATGCAGATACCTTTAAACACAGTAAGAGTGTCTTATGTCTCGGATGCCAATTAGTAAGATAATAATAATAATTAATAAAAATCAGGGTCTCTTTAAAATGTTATATTAGGGAATATACAGGTCCCCCTAAACATTCGCGTTTTCAATTTCGCGGGCTTCACACATTCGCAAATTTCCCCAACCCCCAAATTCCACTTCCAAATTCCCACCCGCCAAATCTTTTATGTTTCCACCCCTGCGAGTCTCTAACCCCCCTCAACCCCCGCAACTGGCACCCAGCCCTCCCCCAGGGGTGGTGTTTTGTTTGTTCATTATTTGCTATTAACTACAGTTAAAAAATAAAAAACCCATTCATGACTGCATTTGGAAGGTTTTCAGAGGTTTTGGACGGTGACATATATGTTTACTCTTGAACCAGCAAAGAATCAAACTTTTCTCTACTACTAATAATAACAACAATAATAATAATAATAATAAAAATAATAAAATAATAATAATAATAACAATAATTTTTAAAATAAAATCGATGAATTGAAAAAGGGAAAATTGTACAAAAATACGGGGGGGGGTTTGAACATCATCGTGTGGCTTTGTTTTGGGTGAGCTTGTCTCCATGTTTCCCAAACATTTACAATAATTCTTGTTTTTTGGTGCTTGTGATTGGTGTGACTGGGTGGTAGAGGCGTGGGTGAGGCAGCATTTGAGGAGTGGGTAGGCATGGTTGGGGAAGAGTTGAGGCGTGGGTGGGGCAGGGGTGAGGCGTGGGTGAGGCAGTGGGTGAGGCAGTGGGTAAGGCAGTGGGTGAGGCAGTGGGTAGGCAGTGGGAGGCAGTGGGTGAGGCAGAGGTGAGGGCAGTGGTTGAGGCGTGGTTGAGGCAGGGGGAGGCAGGGGGCGGGGGGGCCAGGGGTTTTTTGAAGCAGGGGTGAGGCGTGGTTGGGGAAAAGCGGTTGGGAGTGGGTGAGGGGGGTGAGGCAGGGGTTGAGGCAGCGGTTGGGCAGTGGGTAGGCAGTGGTTGGGGCGTGGGTGAGGCAGGGGTGAGGCAGGGGGTTGAGGCGTGGGTGAGGCAGGGGTTTTTTAATAATCCCTACCATGCCTCACCACTGCCCACCCACTGCCTCAACCGGGGCCTCACCCCTGCCTCAACTGCTCCCCTCGCCCATGCCTCATCACTCCCTAAACCATCCCTCACCCACTGCCTCAATGCTTCCTAAACCCATGCCTCACCCACTGCCTAACTGCTGCTCACCACTGCTCTACCATCGTCACACTCAACTACAAGCACCAAACAAAATAAATTTTGTAAAATGTTTGGAAGAGCATGGAGACAATGCTCACCCAGAAAAACAAAGCCCCTGATGATGTGTAAAACCCAAATCGTATTTTTGTCAATTTCCTTCTTCAATTTATCTTATTTATTTTATTTTTATTTTTTTATATTGTTATTATTACAGTAGCAGAAATATTTGATTCTTTGCTTTTTTCAAGAGAAACAATGATGTCACGTTAATACCTGTCCGAAAAAACCACCAATTGCAGTAGGAAATGGGTTTACTTATTTATTTGAGTTTAATAGAAAATAATGAAAAACAAACACTCCCCAACTGGGGGGGGGGCTGGCTGGGAAGTTGCTGGGGTTGGGGGGAGGGAAGTGGGACTCGTAGTGGTTGGGGAAAAGTGGTGGGGCATGGTATTTAAAACGTAATTTATTAAACCTTAAATGTAGTATTAGTACAATTTAGTTTTCCTGTATTTTTGATTGTTCATGGTTAAAAAATTTAAAGGGAAGAGTATTTTTTTTTTTCCCTTAATATTTTGGGGACCAAACTTTCACTTTTTTTTGACATTCGCGGGCCTTGATCCCCTAACCCTCGCGAATGTTGAGGGGACTGACACATTTTCATAATATCTATGATATTTTTTAAAATTTATAAAAAAACCCGATATATAACATATAAAGTAAAAATACCCCACAGTAGAATAAATAAACATAAATTAGTTTGGGTGCCAAATGATTTGTATGGTTGCTATAAGTATGATAATGATAATCACCAACTCTCTTAAATGTTGTATTTAAATTTAAATGTGCCCATTTTCTTAATCCATGTTTTTTTTTCAAAATATGTAAAAAACAAATAAAAATATCAGATGAAAAAAACCCCCCCAAGTAATTAAATAAACAAAAATATGAGATGGATAGCCAGACAACTTTCGAGTGATGGCAAGATAAGTTTTCTTTTGCCCAAAAAAGAGAAATGTGTTACTGGGTGAAAACTGAAAAAATTTTCCTTTCTATGCCTTCACTCAAAGCATCATTTCTTCAAAAAAGGGGTTTTTACATGAGAAGGGAGTGTTCCTCTTTATTTATTTATGTATAAACGTAGAGACGATTGTCACAATGTAATTGTATGGAAAAACCAGACGTGTTCCCCTGGCTTGTTAAAAAAACTCAGATGTGGTTTGTTTACAAAAACCCCGCAAGTGCCCTCTTCCGTCCTTCTCTCTCTCTCTCTTATTTACTCGTTTTATTTTTTTACTCACCTCTGACCCTACATTAAGAAAAAAATTTTTAAAGGAAAGTAATGAGTGAATGCATATGATTTTTTTGCTCTGGGATTTTTTAAAAATGTCATAAAAAATTTTTTGGTGGGGGGGGTGGCTTGGTATGGAGCCTGGTGGCTACCATAATCCCACCCCCGTTTTCTTACATAAATAAATTACCCTAGTTAAAGATACAAATATTTTAAGGAAAGTAATGAGTGTATAATAAAAATAAAGGGTTTTTAAAATCCGAACAATGGAAAATAAACACTAGCAGTTTTGGATCCTTTATTGAAAACTTTTGCCCAAACCAGTGGGCTTTTTTCAAGCCCAAAAACAGTCTACCGGGGGTGGAAGGTAGGGGTTTTTATAGTCAAGTTCAAAATTTTTGAGGTCAGGTGGAGAATGCTGCATCTGTGAGCTCCCGGGTTTGGGGTTATGAGTCTAAACTTGGGCGAAAACATTGTAAATAAAGGATAAAATTTAAAATGCATATGTGTTTATTTTTCCAGTGTATACATGTGTATTTTACTTTTTTATTTTTTTTTAATGCCTAGTTCTTTTGCTAATTTTAATATATGTTAGTGAAAACTTGTTTCTAGTTTTATTGCATTTTTAAGGGGAAAAAAAAGGGTTTTGTTCCCTTTTGGCAGACCCGGGAAACCTAACTGTCGTTTTGGGGGCCCCTACGTACACACAAGTAAAATTATCAGAGTACATATAAATATTTAGGTGTAGGTTGGTAGACGAAACCCCCAGGGAGGTACTACCATCCTCCCAAGTGAGTGTAAAATAAACCCCTGAAATTTGTTTTACACGTGGTATTTTTGCTGGTGTTTTTTTTATCTTTCTTACAAGCAAGATTTCAGGAAATGTCTTGTATTCTATTACCTTAGGTCACAAACATACATGTACAAAATAATATACACCCCCCTTTGGGTTTTTTCTATTTTTTTTTTAGTTTTTGTTCTTTTTTATTTTCTTCCTCCATGGGGAAGGGGAACAAAATTCTTCCTGAAACCATGGGTTGTAAGGGCGACTAAAATGCCAGGAGAAGGAGTAGAAACCCTTTCTTTATATATTACTAAATGAAAAAGGGAAAAACTTTCGTTTTTCCTTTTGGGCCACCCCGCCTGGGGTGGGATACGGCCCCGGGGTGTTTAAAAAAAGAAGAAGTAATGAGTGTACTACTGAAAAATAAATTTGGTTAAAATACCCACCAATGGAAACATAAACAATATGCGTTTAATGTGATCCTTTTTGACACGTTTCGCCCCCACAGGGGCTTTTTAAAATCACAAACAGATTACCTGGGGGGGGGAAGGTACGTGAGTATTTATAGTCAAGTTTTAGAAAGTTGGGTCAGGTGGGGAAAGCGTTTGTGATTACCGGGGGGGGTTTAGGGCTAAAAAATTGGGCGAACATTGTCAATAAAGGCAATTAAATGCATATGTGTTTTGTTTCCAGTTACTACATGTGTATTTTTCTTTTTTATTGTTTTTTAATACTGTTCTTTGCTAAAATTTAAAAATATGTTAGTGTAAACTTTTTTTGTATTTTTATGCATTTATAAGTGGGAAAAAAAAAAAAGGGTGTTCCCCTTTATGGCAGTAGCCCGGCCTAACCCGTCGTTTAGTGGGGCCCTATGACACACAAGAAATTTTCAGGTACATATTAAATATTTAGGTAGTGGTTTGGAGCAGCAACACCCGGGAGGTATACCATCTGCCCGTGAGTGTAAAAAAAAAGTGTAATTTTTTTTACTGATGGTAGGTTTTCTGGTGTCTTTTTTCTGTCTATAAAATGAAAAATTTAGGTAGTCTTGCAATTCTTACCTTAGGTCCCTACACTACATGTACAAGCGTAATATGACCCCCCTTCTGGGTTTTTTTATTTTCTTTTAGTTCTTTTTCTTGTTTATTTCCCCTAATTCCTGGAAATGGAACAGAATTTTTTCCCCTGTAAGCCAGGTGTTTTTAAGAGGTGACTAAAAAAGCCAGGAGCAAGGGCCCAGTAACCCTTCTCCTGTATATTAATTAAAATTTTTTAAAAAAAGAAATTTCGTTTTTCTTTTTGGGCCCCCCTGCTTGGTGGGATGTGGCCCGGGTTTTTTGGAAAAAAAAAACATATAAAATATGCAAAACTTTAAAACACTTTAAATTCTGGAAGTTTCCCGAAAATAGAGATGTGACAGGGAAAGTAACAAACTGGGTTGGGCGTGCCTTATTAGAAACAGGGAGCCCTTTTAGCAAGTTTTGGTCTAATTTTTTAAAACGGTATTAGGAGATGCCCTAAGGTGAAATGCCATAAAGCGGGACCCCATGTACATTTAAACTCTAATTAAAATGTGATCTAGGGGAAAACAAATGGAAGGTGTCTGTTTGGCTCAGAAGACAAAAGGATCAGGTCTAAAAATATTTTAGCTGAATGACCAAAATGGGGGTCTGCCTTACATGAATTATTTTTTCTACTATCTAAAATACTTGAGTTGAGGGAAATTTCATTTACTCTGGTCCATGAATAGCTTTCAACTAAGCTCTTCCATCCTATTCATAAAATCTTGCAAATTATTTTTTTCAAGATAGAAAATTGGTCGAGAAAACCCAAAAAAAGTTGCAATAAATAAAAGAAATATTTCCCTAGGAAAGTGAAACAGAATTTTTCCTCCCAAACCCTGTGTTGTAAGAGGGAACTAAAATGTAGGAGCAAGGGGCTGTAACCCTTTTTCCCTTTACATTATAAAGTTAAACAGAGAAAATTTTTTTTTTCTTTTTGGGGACCTCCTTGGTGGATAGGTGGTTTATTGAAAAAAAAAAAAAAAATATGATATAACAAGATGACATTTTAAAGAAACTATGACTTTTTCTAAAAACTAAAAATTCTTGTTTATAAATTGAAAACTGTGTAAATGAGACCATATTAATTGGTTATGAATTATTAATATCACAGAGCAGAATGAGCCAGAGTGATTTTGGTGCATAAAGAGGGATATTAGACTTTAACTGAGGTGAGGCAAAAAACTAATATTTTGCATAAGGAAAAAATTTATATTTACAAATACAAGCTGGATTTTTTTTTTTTAGTAGGGCAGTCTATTAGGCTATTAATTTTACTCGACCCAAAATTTGAAAAAAGCAGCGTAATTAAGAAAACCTTGGGGATACGTTTTAAAAAGATCAGCACTCGACTCTTCCGATGAACTTGTTTATACGACTTCTTTCCTCTGTATACATTGACCACGATATATATTTTTCATTCATGTGGGATTACCACGGGTCAAGTCGTTTCCCCATTTATCTCCCTTTCAAAGGCCAATTCCCGTTTCTGAGTCAGGCCTACAATTTGTAAGAATTTATCTGCAAGTTAATTTAAGCATAAGAAAATATTGGATAAAAAAGGGATTTAGTAGACATTAGCAAAGGGAAAAGAGACAGCACCAAGGGGGGGACAAAAAAAAACCCTTATCCCCCCAAAACCCCCTAAATAAAATTTAATTAAAAACTGCAATAAGCAAGTTCCTCAGCCTCTCTTCCAACCCAAATTTAACCCCTAATTTGAGAGAAGCCTCATTCTTTTTTAAATTTTTTTTTAATAAATTATAAAATTTTAAATGTAATATCTTTTCTACCTGTCTAAAAAATCAAACCAAAATGGGAAATTCTGCTGTGACAATTATATAATATAATTTTGAAAAAAATTCAAAGAAAAATGGTTAACTAAACTTTAGTCTTTGGGGGTGGAAAGGACAGGTCTGCACTCTGAAAAAGGGGTGAGGATGTACAGTTTGGAGGACCATGTGAACTGTGATTCTAACACTTCTGGCAGACTGTGGCTGAATGAATGATGATGAATGTATTTCCCATTTTCCTGTTTTGGGTCACCCTATCAGTGGGGAAAAGGGCCCAAAGTTAAAAAAAAACTAAAGTTTTATCATTTGCACGTTTTATGGCGAAGAATAAGGTGAGATGGCAGAACTCTGGGATGCCCCCCAACTTTGTACTCAAACTTGAAATATTAGATGTAAAAAAAACAAACTAAGTCTTTGTATGAAAAAAATCATATTTAACTGAAAAAACTCACCCCGTACAATAAAAGAAAAAAAAAAAAAAGTTAGTAATATTTTGTAGTTTTTGACTTATTTGTAAAATGCACCATTTATTTTTTAAAATCAAAAATAAATTACTATTTTATATGACATGTCATTATGTGGGGTGGTAAAAAAGTGCTTGTCAAGGATAAAAATTTTATTAGAATTAGAGTGGTTTTAAAAGTACTTTATAGGGAAAATCTGAAATTTGTTTTGCATTTAAAAAACCCTAAAACACAATACCAAGTACACAATAGGATTAGAAAATAAGTAAAAAAACAAACTTTTAAAAAAAATTCAATCATTATTCCCTTTTTGAAAAATAAAAAAATTACAACCCTGGAAAAAAGCTTCACAGATAGCTTCAGAAAGCTTCGTAAATGAAGTATTTAAAAAAATGTGTCCCTTGACAAGTACCCTGAACTTCACATGAGGGCGGCCCCCGGAATTTAAGTGTTCTTTCCCATTTATCTTGAACTTCTTGAGAATACTCTTTTTTTGGGCCTTCACCTCCCTTTTTGAAATTTACCCCGGTCAAAAAACTAATCCTGATGTGAAAAAAAATTTGTAAAGAATATTCTTTCACATTTGCAAAAATCCTCTGAGTATGTCAGTGCTGTAAAAGCAGGAGGGTTTTGGGGGTTTAGTGGCTTTCTTTGTTCCCCAAAATATTTTATTACATTTTAAATACATTATCTCTGTACTGCTAAAGAATAAAGAAGCGAAAAAGAAAATTTGAATAATCTTAAAATTTGCAATATGATCAAAAAAATTTTTTACCGCTTCCACCGTTTTAAAATTTTATGTGGAAGAATAATGAAACCAAAAAGTACACTAAAGAGAAAAAACAAGAAAGAGGAAAAGTGATAAAAAAATGAGAAATGAAAATGCGCATATTTCTTCAATTTGGAGAGAAAATGACAGAAAAATTGAGATGACCTCCAGAAAAGTTACATAATTTTCAACAACGGGTTTCAACGAAGGCGCATGCCCCAAAAAAAAATAAAAATTCCCATCCCTATCCTACAGCTGTCCTACCAAAAGGAAGGACATCACAATTTAAATGTCCCCCAAACTGCACATCTTCATGCATTTTCAGTAATATATAAGAGTAGACGTTATTTACCGGTACTCGTTCCTGAAATGCCATGTTGGGGGTTTGCCGTGTTAGATGAACTGAAGGCTTATGGGAAAAATAGGGTTAAATTCCTGGGACCCCCAAAAAAACCCAAACAACTTTTTTTTAGACCTCTAGATTTTACAAAAATAAAAGTGTTTATGAAATTTATAGTTCCTGTTTTTTTAAAAAAGAAAAAACTTTCGCTTTTTTTTTTTGGGCCCCCCCCTTGGTGGGATAGGGCCGATTTGTTGAAAAAAACAAAAAAAATTTCACTGTTGTGATGTATTTGTTGTTTTTACTGCTTAAATAAAAATGAAAATAGAAAGAATAGTATTTCTTCCCTTTAAAATTTTGGGGGGTGGGTTTGTGGATGATTTGAAGAGTTGGGAGGTTATTGTGGCCCTAGGGCTGAGGTGGATGGTGAGGTTTGGTAGAAGTCGATGGTGGTACTGGAGTTGTAAAATTCTGAAATGGATTCAGTTCTATTTTCCCTGAGTACATTATAAAAATGTGGTGGGCATCAGCTGCTTAGAACCGTTTCAGGGTCCTTTTCAGTAAAAAAAACCCAACTTTAAGCGTAAATTCAGTCAGAAAATCAGTCAAGTCAGTTAGTAAATAATCAAGTCAGTCAGTCAGTAAATCAGTCAGTCAGTTATTCTTCACACAAATTTATATATTTACCTCTTTCTTTTTAATTGACATGAGCTTCTTAGGGCCCAAGGCTATTCTTGTCTAATTCTTATTTTCTTCAAAAATTTAAAGATTAAATGAAACATGGTATGCTACTCGGTGCCATGATTTTTGGGCAGATACGTGTAGGGTAATTAAAAGATAAAAAACACAATTAAAAACACAGCTAGTCCAAAAGACAGAATGGGACGAACCATTTTCACAAAGGCTGGAGGGTATGGCGGGGTGTGGGGGGTGGCAGGGTATGGGGGGAGGTCCCCTTCACTGCCCCACAAAAAGGGCAGCAGTTAGCTGGGGAAATTTTTTCTGCCCCCAAAAAATGGAACCATGAAAGGAAATTTTACAAAGTGTTCTTGAATTGTGCCGCAATTTTTCAAAAGGCACTGACCAAAACGTGGGAAAAAATCCCTGAATATAATGGTTACTGTCTCAAATGTCTTAATCTCAATTTACAGTGTTCTAACAATTTCTGGTTACCTAATAAATAATAAAAGATGCTCTTAGAACCTTGCCCAAAAACTAGCAGTATAGTTGGCAAATGAGGTATGCTTTTCTGAGTTCTTCAATTTAATTTAAAATGGCTATGTGTTACTGGATGTACTTTAACAAGGCATGATAATTGTTAAATGGGTGACTTGCAGAAAGTCATCAGAAAAGAGAAAACCCCCAACCTGAGGGTACCCATGACATATGTGCCTTTTTACTGTGGTTGCAGATCCCCTCCCTTCCCTTTCTGCAAACGATATCACGATGACATTGACTGAAAAATGAGGGGGGATTACTCAATTAAAATTTCATTTGTCTATGTAGGATTTTTTTTGCCAAAGCCGTTCTTTGAAAAGGAAAAGTCCCAAAATTAGCTAAACACACAATAAATGATTATCTGTAAAAATATGCGAAAACTAATTAAAAAATGTAACTATTAACTCCGGTAGTAGGGGGTAGACAGCGTCACTAGGGAGCTACTCCGTTCTGCCAAGTAAGTGTAAAAAAGGAAGCCTGTAGTTGTACGTGTGGTTTGGATTGGTGGGTGTTTTTATGACTTATAACTACAAGTTTCAGGTCATTTTCTACATTACACTTGGTCCAAATACCATGCATGTACAAGCATATATGGGTCTTCTCACTTTCGACGAGTTCCGTTCTAATTTCCCCCTCGTTAAACGAATTGTCACTTTAAAAAAGGAGCATACATAAGATGTGGGGTTTTTGTCAACAAACTTTGATATTGCTTTAATGTCCCTTGCCATTTTAATATTTTAGTATATTTTTAAACCCCTTTTTCTGCCGCAACCCCCCAAAACCTGAAGTGTTCTGATGTCGAAAAATTTTTGGAAAAAAAAAAAAAAAAAAAATTTTTTTTTTTTATGAAATGATAGAGAACTTTTTCCCGGTGGTAAGACACCCAAAAATGCGAAATTTGTTGAAAAAATTGGGAATTACGCTCCCCCCGAAGTCAGTGATCTTTGGGATATTATCATTGGCGATTTTGCCGCTTTGAACCCTATTTTTGGCCAAATTCCCTTCTTCCGTGACCAAATCATAGCTATTTTTTAGAGCTATCTTTTCTATCAATTTTAGTACAAAAAACCACCCCTTTCCAATTTTAACTACCCAAAAAAGTGGTCAGAAAATTGGCAAAATTTTGGCAATTTCATGAAATTAAAAAAAAATGCCCAATTTTAAAATAGGGTCCAGAATAAAAATGCAAACATTCTTGGCACTAAAAAAACAATCCTCATTCATTAGTCACGTCCAGGCCCCCCATATTACCCTTGCTTTTATTTTGATTTTTTTTTATACAAAAATAGAAGTTTAGGTTTGCAGATATGCATTATTGTAAAATTGTATAAATAATTCGTGCACTGTGAAAGATATCAGACTCCCCCGTTGCGTGTTTGGACGTGTGGTGTGATTTCTTACTCTTGAACATTGGTAAAAATCAAACATTTCCGCTACTTTGAGCTCAATTTCAAGGTGTTTTCATCGTGAAATTAACCCAAATCATCTCTATTTTTGTAAATTGTTTTCTTCTATAAAATTTGAGCCCAAAAGGGGAACGAGAATAAACTAAATACTATACGAAAATACACCTCAAAGTCGGCGTTTTTTTTCTCATTATGAACGCATGCTGTAGGATTTTTTTATAAAGTGCACACTGACCAAAAGACCATTTTCACCATGTGACTAATCAGCTTTCTCTGTTTAAATTTTGAAGCCGCTAGAATTATTGAGTATATATAATTTCCTAAACACTGGTTCGTAAGAGTATGTATTTAGGCCCAAAACCTCGAAGGGTTAATGTTTATACGTAGTTGTAACATTTATACGGTAATTAACAGATAGAGGAAATCAGCTCTAATATCATTATTTAGGTATCACAATGGTCAGAGGACGTCGTAAGTCCGAGTCGGGAAACCGAGTATGTCGCTAAGTGAGGAGAGGCTGTTTATACACACCCACCTCTGGGGATTTCTTACTACAGTTGGCCATACTATCTGGCAATCGTTATTCCGGTTCCATCGGGTAATCCAGCACTAATTTCAGCTAGATTTTTAAAAATTCATCATTATTCTAAACTCAAATTTCCATCAAAAAAACTGACTCAGATATTGTGCAGATAGTTGTAAATCCACAGCAGAAAGCAGTGGAGGAAAAAGCAGTAATGAAAATGAGGAAGATGTAGCAGAAAGGTCTCTACTGATAGGTTAATTAAGTGTATTCTAACCAAACCCACTCTGTAATCTGGCAAAACTTACTAAACCGGCACACTACAGGTCCAATGATGCTGGAATTAGTGAGGGCCCCAACCCTGTAGTTTGTGTTCTATTTCCTTTTATCTCCATGGGGGAAGTGGAACAATTTTTTCCTCCGTAAGCTATGTGTATCGTAAGAGGCAACTAAAATCCCAGGAGAAAGGGGCTAGTAACCCCCTTCTCCTGTATATGTTACTACAGTTATGAAGAGAAAGTTTTCTTTTTCTTTTTGGGCCACCCTGCCTTGGTGGGTTATGGCTGGTTTATTGAAAGAAGAACTATTAACTAAAAAAATCTGCCTTGAAAAATAAGCATTTTGTCAGATAAATTTACCTGCACTGTAAATCACTATTCATATACATGTACTATGTTATAGGCAAAGAGCAACTGTGACAGCAGATCCCACTTTATAATAGATTCATTATCTTTCAAGCTAGCACCTCTTCTGAGCTCCGCATTTACTCTTCATCAGCTCAAATCTTGAAACACATTTAGCAACTAAAGAAAAAAACACACAACTACGTACTTTATTTTTTAAAATTTAATTAAAATCATTCTTGGTGCATATTCCCAGCACTAAAAATCTAAAAAATAAAGATAATAAATTTTATTTTTTACAATAAATTCCCTTACTTTTGTCCTTTGGTCTTTGTTGATGGATCAGGCTTAAAAATGTGCGAATCCAGGGCATTAGGTATGACTGATACTTTCTCTTGATCTACGTTAGCTCTCAGAACAGTGTTTTCTTTCCTGTGTGAATTGTTTTAAAATTGATAACAGAAGTTGAACAGATAAACCTCATATAATGTCCTAAAAAAAAACCTTTGTTTTATTAGAACTTTTTTAGAACTATATTTTTGTAGGACACTTTAACATTTGTAGTTCTTTATCATTCAGGAACAACAAATTTTTTTTTTGGAAAGTTACTCATTTGTGAAGTAAGCAAAAGTCAGTAACTTTTAATGCAAAAATAAAAATAAATAAAGCAACAATACAATGAAGATATTACTAGCATCCTCATTTTGTGTAAAAAATTTTTAAAAAAAATATTTCCCAGAAGGTGACACAAACGGGTGAAGTTCTAATGCCTAACAAATTCTGAATTTACAATTCACATGAAGTTAAGAAAAGAAATAATGAGTGTAATTTCTCACCCTACATATGACCCCACAAATGCAGTGATTAACATCAGCCAGAGAAAGTGCAAGGAAGTTGTTTGGTCACAATGGCAGACATGTCGGCAAAGCCAAAAAGTGAATATCCGTAAACACATCTGCAAGAGTTAGAGAGTTGATATGAATTTTTTTTTGACCCACCAGCCATCTCCCACTGAGGTAGGGTGACCCCAAAGAAAAGAAGAAATACACTCACTGTCACTCATTCATTCATTTGTCTTGTAAGGTGTTTGCTGTTCCCCAGGTCAGATGGCCTTCTGAACTGTGATATTCTCATCCCCCCCAGAGTGCAGGTACTGTATTTCCCACCACCAGGATTCAAGTTGGATAACTGGTTTCCCTGAATCCTTCTAAATGCTCCTTGTCACACTCCCCTAGCACAAGTCACAAAAACCATTTGCCTCTGCTATCTAATGGGTTCACACAAGCCTGTTGTTAATAATTTGTCAGGGGAACTCCCATGATGGGCACACACTGTGGTTCAGATTAATATGAAGTATAAAGGCCAAATAATTAATAACTTTAATATACAGAGCAAAGTAAATTACATATGAACATATTAAAGGAGACACAGGAAATACAGCCTTGCCCCCACTTAATGACGGAGTTCCCTTCCTAAGATCATGTCAGTAAATGAATTCATCGCTAAATGAGGGGCATACTATAATGATAGTGGGTGTGTGTGTCAACCATCTTTGATATTGTTTTAATGTCACCTTTGCATCATTTATAACATTTTTGGTATACAGTGGAACCTTGGTACTCGAACAGTTCCGTAATCAAACAATTCGGCATTTGAACATTTTGTTTCCGGTAAACAAATCGCTCAGTAGTCGACCGTTTGCTCAGCACTTGACCAAACAAATACAACCTGCCAGAACTTGCTGTAAACTATTTCGGTTTCTTCACATTTTTGGTGTTTCTTTTATATTATTTGTATAAATAAGTCACCCTGGGGCTTTTAAAAGGGTTAGTGATAACAGCCAGCCAAAAAGAAAAATGGCTGAAAAAAATTTGTTCTGTACTCGAACAGATCGGCACTCAAACAGCCTTCTGGAACCAATTAAGTTCAACGCTGAGGTTCCCCTGTTTTTTAAATGTTTATACGTTGTGTATGTATTTTGTAGTTAAAAAAGAATAGAGGAAACAGCTATTTAATTTTTTAGTTATGATTT